>JAECUM010034636.1:0-20044 GCA_016617855.1 Megalonaias nervosa
ATATATATATATATATATATATATATATATATATATATATATATATATATATATATACACACATATATTGGGAGAGAGAGATTAAGGACACAATTTGTGACGTTAACTGTAACACTTTTGCAACCCAGACCAAGTGGATTGAGTAATTAAGTACCATAAGTTTTCCTCACCGAAGATTAGTCCACATTCACTTACACCTGCTTCCTTTATGGCGTTCGTGACGTCATGAAGAGTTGTGTAATTATCCCTTATGACGTAGAAATTTTTCTTGCTCCTTTTCGTACGGTTCTGTTCCATTTACGTTCCTTTTTACTATAACCTAGGAAACCTGTGAAAATATGAAGAGGTTACTAATTCAAAATCTGTATGAAACATTTTCTTGTACACATGAATTCCTCCTGCATATGCCGTCTTTGTTTCCTCCAGTCTTTGTTTCCTCCAGTCCAACATAGTACGCGAATGCAGATGATGGAAAATGATGCATATTCCAATTGAAATTGGCCATATTCCAATTGAAATTGGCCATATTCCAATTCAAATTGACGATAAAAAATCATCAAATCAATGTGTGATTTACTACTTTATTTACCCACATTCATCTTTCAGCTTGAGGCGCTAGTGACGAGGAATGACGTTACGTCTATCGGAGGTTTATATAAAAGTCTCTATTGCGGAAAGAAATTATTAAAGATATTTTCAGAGAAGAAAGTGATCCGCCTTTTGACTTTCATTCCTGACAAGACGTGCAAAGTAAAACGAGCCTCTTAGCTACCATAAATACTTCAGCAGCAGAGAGGGTGGACCCTACAAATTAGTGTTCGAACAAATATATTTAAACATGAAAATCATACTAAATAAGGCAAAAAATATAGGGTCAATAACGCTAAACCAGAACCTCTAACCGAACTGAGATTCTCTCTACGTGGGTTATTTACACTGTAACTCGTTCGTGTCACCTGTGTTTGTAAAATGCTATGCGTGTTCGTTTGTGTGCTCGTGCGTGTAATTTTTTGTCAGTCCACCCTCTCAGCTGCTGTGGATTTTCTCCAAATATTTTATCAAGTCCGTTACGATATCTCGACCTCGGATCATGTAAATTTATTGCTATAAAACCAAACGGGGTAGCTTGTGCTTTTGAAAAAAAGTTTTTGAACTTAATCATGTCCATGTCCCCTGAACACCAAATATAATAAATATTTTGCAGCGTATGATTATCAACTCCGTTAAACACAACTAAAATATTACAGTTGTCTCTGATTACTTTAGGGATTTGCGTATACCGTTGGGTAACATAAATCACGTCGGTATCTTTGTGTCTACCTCGAGAAAATATCCGAGCTGGATTTGATTGTTTGTCCAGCATAATATCATCGTACACTACTAAATTATTAATAAGTCCATCAAGGTCATCTACAGATAGCGCTTCATCAATACTAGTAATAAAATCAATAATATCATTACCGTCTTCATCCAGCAACCTCGCATTTTCATTAAAATCTTTAAGTACTTCATAACACCGCTGATCATCTACAGATGGTGCTACTAAATATAACCTATCCCATTTGAGCCATCTCATTATTAAATTAAGCAATAACTGGTGGGTGATGCTTGACTGGCTCCTGTTTTCGTGTCGCCGAAAAGTCAATTATATCCATAATAATAAATAATATGAATCTATACTGTGTTCGATGCAAGGCACCCCCGCCACTGGATTAACAACAATAATAACAAAAAATAAAAAAAAAAACTCGCACTGACAGGTAAGTGTGAAAAGTGTGGCACAAAAAAATACAAATTTATTTCGTCTAGCACAAAGACAGGAGGTGATATCGCTGCTTCGTTGGGAAAATTACCAGGGGTTCCGTGGGCAAAGTATCCCGGAGAAAAACATATACCCGGATACAATTATTGTGGTCCTGGAACTCGACGTGATATCGGACTTGACGAACGAGATCAACCAAGACCAGGAGAGTATCCAATAAATAAGATTGATCAAGCGTGTCATGTTCATGATGTTGCGTATAAAAGCAAGGATTTACAACAACGACATCTCGCAGATGTGAAGTTGATTCATGCGTTAAATTCTATACCTGATAAATCTCTCAGAGAGAAACTTGCTAGTTTTCTAGTGAAATCTGCTATGAAGGGTAAACTAATGCTAGGGGCTGGTAATTAATTATATAACTATTATAATGGAATCTGTTTATTATAGCCCAAGAGGATATTGGAAGGGCAGAGCAGTGATTAGTAAACTTGCTGAAGCTGCAAAAGACTCACGTGCTGTTGCTGCAGCGTGGTTAGTACGACAGGCAATATGACAAATCTATCTACGCCCACCAAAAAAATTCAGTACGCGTATTTTGATGTAAGCGTTCCCAATGAAGTTCATCAAGCAGACATTTTGTCTTTGCCACATGATACTATTAACGCACGTGGACGTCATTCACGCACATACAAAAACGCGTTAACTGTCGTTGACGTTGCAAGTAGATATAAAGAAGCAGAACCGCTATCAACTAAAACAGCATCTGAAGTTGTATCTGCGTTTGAACGAATTTATCAACGAGGGCTCTTGCAATGGCCACAGTTGCTACAAGTTGATCCTGGCAAAGAATTTCCTGGTACAGTATCGTCTTTGATGGAAAAACATAATGTCAAAATCAGACGAGGACACACTACAATTCATCGTGATCAGGCAATAGTTGAGCGATTTAATCAAACACTTGCTGAGCGGTTATTTGAATACCAGTATGCGAAGGAAATAATTCAGGCAGATACGAGATCTCGCGAATGGGTTGCAAGATTACCAAGTATGACAGCTGCGTTAAATAATGAAATTACTCGTGCAACGTCTATGAAGCCTATTAATGCAATTACAAAGAAACGTATACATATACAGCGACGTGACTTTTCAAAACAGCCAGTACTGGGGAATGTGACTGTGAGGTATTTATATGAACCTGGTGAACTTGAAGGGGGTGAAAAAAAGAGCAACTGATCCTATCTGGAGTGTGACTACACATAAACTTTCTAGCGTGGTTAGATTCACTGGTAGACCTGCAATCTACAGACTGGATTCAACTGCTCCTCAGCGTGGATTTGTACGTGAACAGTTACAAGTAATTCCTGAAGACACACAATTACCACCGCGTTCACTTTTGTAATTTTTGTTTGAATTTGATAACGGATCTCCACATTTTCATAATAAATATGATGATATGTGGTGATCCGTTATCAAATTCAGACATAATTTTATGTGGATTCAGTATCATGATCAAACATACTAAACCACCGCGTTTATTTTTGTAAAATGGCACCCCGACATCGATTACATTCAAGACAGATCAGCATCACATTTTCGCGTGTGTGACCAATACTAGTATTAATTCTGTCTACGGTGAACTGTCTTAGATTATTACTTTAATACACCTATAGCATATTACAGTTACAACTTGCACAACGATTATTCTGTCGTTTTAGTGTCATAATTAATTCAGTATCAATATCAAAGTCGCGATTAATTTTTTTTTTTGGTCACATTGCTTATAACCAAATAGTTTTTTCTTATTACGCCAACACCTTCGGTGTCGTCGCTAGCAGTTTGATTATTATTTTCTGTAAATTCATAATAACCCTGTGCAGCTGAGATATTCTTCTGACTCGAGACACTGCGAGATAAACTAAATTTGACCATTCGATCCTATCATCGACAATCCAGATATTTGTATCAGTAATAGTTAGTCCTTGTGACGAATGAATCGTTATAGCATATCCTAATTTCCACGGAGTTTTATCCATGGTCAACGCGCTCTCAACAACATCAACATCAACCAAAACAATATCATTTAATACAAGATTTTGTTTTTCATTTGTTCCTGGAATTTCAACTTCAATATTCTGTCGTCGAGTATCTGCTGGGCGATAACACAATGGTACGGGTAGATTTGAAAAATTTTCTTTATGTAACAAAAATAATTTCTCTTGCAATTTTCATCACGATCTTTCTACTCGCAACTATTAAATCATTTGGTATCGATAAATTCCAAAAATCGTTCACAGGAGTTTTCGGAATTATTTCACTCATTATATTACATTGTATTTTATCTGGCTGTAGTCTGATTAATCCTTTAAATTCTTTCAGAGGTTCATCAATAGCTCTATGATCATCGGTTATCTCCTCATAATAATCCACAAACGTTTTTAACCACTCGTGCAGAGACTGCCCAACAAAAGGTTGCGGCTGACCATGATCGCCGCACATTATCACAGCAGTATTGTCAGTAACCAATCAAAAAATATTTTAATGTTTCTAACGATACCGTACAAATTTCATCCCAGATGATAATCCGGGGTATATGTTTTTCACCCATTCGCTCAGGTGTCCACGTATCCCCGCACCATCTGAAAAAACTATGATAAGTTTGAGATTTTACTCCTCGTTCATTTATTTCTCTGGCTAGTCTATGTGTAGGTGTCAGCACAATCATTTTAACGGAGTTCTTCAAACTCCGACGAAATAATTCAATGGCACGTGTTGTTTTTCCAGAACCTCCAGGTCCATTGAGATAAACGGTTTTATGTCTGGCCACAGGATCAAACACAGATGGTGCCGATGACTTTAATATTTGATTGTCATTGCTGTAATATATTTCCCTGGTTTCAACGTCTGCAGATTCGGAATAGTCAAGTATATTTTCTTTTTTTATTCTCCATGATCCCCATTCACCATTACCGAGTAATTGCCTTGTGACTCGCTTGAGTAAATCCTCACCTGGTGCTTGTTGAGGTTTGGTTTTAGCTGATCTTCCGTAAATATCTGCCATTATATGATTAGCAATTATTTAAAACAGAACTCGTATATTCGTGTACAGCCTTATGTGGTGGTTTTGCTGATCTTGATACAGCATCAAATACGGCCACATATTGGTGGATCCGTTAATGTTTGTGTTGGTAGCGTTGAATACCAGATTGGAATGTTGCCAGTGATAGAATCACCAGTGACATACTTCAGAAATTCTTTTGGTGGTGCCAGTCTGTACGAATCAAAATAGACAATTCCATGTGGATCAATCGCGTAAGCAACCCATTGAGTACCACGGCCAGAGTTTTTCTCGAGGTTGATTATTCTGGTTTCAACGTTGTTTGGTTTGTGTGGTAATTGATCACGCAGAAAAACACCTCTGAAATTTTTTTTATATTTAATCCCGTCGCAGCATCGAGTAAATCAAAATTGTTTAGCGGGAAAATCAGCGAGTCCCTGGAATTCTTAATCTGCTCCAGTATCGAGTTCCTGGAAATCTCAGACCTAGACCTGTTCGGGATCGTCTTCTTTTTTTAAATCCTTTCCCTGATGCTTTCTTTAATGCCAATTCAGCAGCTGTTCCAACTACACCTAACGCAGCTGCTTTTGCAACAGCTGGGGCTGCAGCGGCTATTATTCCTGGAATAGCTGCAAGAAGTGGAAATACACCACCCGTCTTAGCAATGTTTTTGATGGCACCCGCAAAAAGATTTACGCGTATACCGGTCTTTGATTGTTTGGCTTCATTAAAATGAATGAGCTGGCGTTCTGTCAGCGATAGTTTATTCGGACCACCTGCGATTTGTTCTCGCGCTAGTGATATTTTTACTCCACATCGCTTCGCTGATGCCGACTGCAGTTTTTTAATCTGACCAGGAGTCGGACTTACACTAACATGATGATATGACATTTATAATTTTATTCATGATTTAATTACATGTTTTCTACTGGCGCATCAATAACTCTCATTCGTCCACCAACACCTTAAAGTAACATTGTTTTATCACTGAGTATAACGGCGATTGCTCTGTAATTAGCAATAGCTCCTCTTGTAACACCAGCTCGAAAATGTCTGTCAACGACGGACTGTCTAAACAAATCCAAGTGTTCCAGCGAAAAGTAATAGATCGGATACAACGTCGTAAACTCACGCTGCGATATTTGTAAACCAGTATCAACATTTTGATCACGTCCCATGAACGTCATCAGACGATGATACGCACGTGCAACACTGTTTTGTTCAAAATTTAACAAAATATCCTCGGCTGGTTCTTGATGCCCATTTATCCTCAAAGAAACCTCAGTAACACCGAATTTATCAAATATCATAATACTACGTATTTGTGAGTTTACTCGCGTAACATCTTGAAGTGCAACAAAAATATGTCGCGGCTCAGAGACACCTTGCTGTGATGCTATTTGCCATGTAAATAAACCATTAATGTTACTCTGGATAGAATCCGTGGTCATTGTTATGACAATGTTGATTTACCGCCACTGTCCATGAAAGAAAGTATTCTTTGTTCTTCAGATATTGCTGGTGTCATTGTTGGCATCCACAATGAAAGTTTTGTCAGTATTACTTTACCATGAAGTGTCGCATTTGCACCTGCGTTGGCTCCTTCAGCGTGCCATATTGCATCATCGTCGGTATTTTTTCGTACGAGTACAATTGTGTGCTTGGCTCCAAAAATAACATTTCTACAAATCCAAAGATGTGTGACAGTGGAGTCGCACATGAAAATCTTTCATCGTCGCCCAGCATTGCTCGACGTGACGCGAATCGCAAAGTTGAAATTTTCGTTCATTGATACAACTGTATCCCCAGCTGCATTTAATGTTACATTTCTGTTTTCTGGATGATCAGTTGTGTCTTTGCAAACATCATTGATGGACCACGTGATCTTGAGTAATCATCGCTGTATCTTGCAAGACCAAGTATCGTTGTGGCAACGTCGATGTCGTTATGACAAATCTCAATCTCTCGTCCATCAATGTTATATGCGGCACTTTTGAATAACGCCATTATACCATTATTGACAAAACCAACTCGATCACCAATTCCGTAATCTGTATTATCTAATTTTAAAAGTCTAACTTCGACTTCAATAAATGCCTCAGCAGGTAAGATATATCTGCTTGTATCCTGAACTTGTAATTCAATTCTTCCACGCTCGTCAGGTACACGTGCGTCATAAGAATAATACTGATAATCACGTACCGATTCATCTTTGAGAAATGGTGCGTCCATGTCGAATGCGGGATCAGATATGCGTTTGAACATTCTTATTATATTTGTTATCGTTTAACACGAAAACCACTTCCTGCTACCAGGCTAGAGGTTATATTTGTTTCTTTTTCACCAGCCAATGACGCTAATTTTTGATTTGCGGCGGCTTCATTTATTTTTTTACTAACGTCTGCAGGCATCACTTCAGTGCTGGGTAATTTTACTGGCTGAGGTTTTCGTCGTTTTAATCGTGCTAGTCTATCCTTGATTGCTGAAAATGCTTTGCTGGCAACATCACCAGCAGCACCAATACCTTTTTCACGAACAACGTCAATAGCTTTCATGCCTAGCTGCTTTGCAATCGGTATTGCTTTTGGGGCTATCTTTCTAAATAAACCCTGAACAACACCGCCGAGTCCATCTACGTAGAATGTTTTGTACGTAGGTAATCTCGAATTTATCACCCTGACCATAGTTGGTCCACGCTGAGCAACATGTGTGATCATCTTATTATAGTAATTATATCTAACTATTTAATCACTGTGCTAATCATCGGCGATTTCAATAATGAGGGACCGATACACGTTAATATCCATGATACCGCCTGTAAATAATCGTTGACAAATAACAGCTGCTTCACTAATGATTTCTGGAGAATTATTACCGGCTCGTTTTCCACCAATCAGAATTTCTAATCTGTCCACGTCAGCAAGGACGTTATCGGGACATGGAGTAATAAGACCACTTCCACTAGTACCTGTACCAATACCACTTCCAGTGGCAGCCGGGCATCCTTCAATTCTTCTTTCTCACCTGTTGTTTCCACTGTTTTTTTCTTTCTTGATTTCCTTTCTGCTTTTGATTTTTCAACAAGTTTCTGTTTCATTTCTTCTTCGTTTTGCTTTATTGCTTCTTTTACTTGTTCAATATACTCTTTTAATACCTAGTTAAAAATATCAAACCGATTAACATCTTCCACAGATATGATCTGCGGAGTATCATCAGCAATACGAAATACATCTTTAACCCAATCGCCAGATTTCAGCGTATTAATATATTCAGGTTTCACGTATTTTTCTCTTTGATAATATCCATACGCGGCAATCTTTATTAATTTATTTGGGTCTTTGATAGCGGCAATACCTTCAGGTGTGAATTTATCTAAAATTTTGGTTTTGGTTTTTAGTGGTTCAGATTGTGGTTGAATTTCAGGTGGTGGTTGAGGAAGTTGCCTGGGTGGTGGTCGAGTTGCTCGAAGACGCCCAGCAAATGTCGGCAGGCAATGTTTCAAGAGCTTTTTGTGTTGCCTCAGTTGCTGAAACAATTTTCTTTGTTGGTTCAGTAATTGGCTTAAATAATTGTTCTGCACCTTCTGCAAATTCTTCCTTTGTTTGTTGACGCGCCTGTAATTGTTGTCTGACAGAATCACGGATAGGTAGATATTTCTTGATTGCTTCTAGTCGCTCTCGAGCTAGTCTAGCTGAGTGAGCTTCACCAATCATTATTGATATAACAATGATTTAATTATAGCAGAGAGGGTGAACTGATAAAAATCATGTGCAACACCAATACATCAACAATTCCAATCTCATAATTCTTTCATTATTACTCTTGCATCTTTTTTCTCCTGCGAGTATCATCCTCTATCGCAGTGTTTCTCATACTTCTCTCTTTTTCGGAGAGTGGTCTACCAAGTTGTTTTTCTATAAATTCTTCAGGTTTACGAAGAAGATGATTTATTTGCTTCATTTCTTCATCAAATGTAAATCTGACGTAATGATCAGTAATATCATTAAAAATATTTTCAGCACCAATAACAGGAACAATTTCATTATCGATGCACCAGAATCCGATAAATTTATTCGGATAAATAAAATAATGTTGATTTCCTTGTTTATCAAAAATCATTTTGTTGTGAAAGCAATTAATGCTTCCACATTTTGTAATTTTGTTACGGTCAATAAAATCAAAGAAGCGAGTAAGAGTCCATAAATCACTCGTGGTTATCATTATTAATAATAATTAATTATAAATCCACAGTAGTTTATGATAATCTGATTATTCAGAAAATAAAAACTCTAAACTAAATTTATTTAAATCCACAGCAGAAGAGAGGGTGGACTGACAAAAATTACGCGCACGAGCACATAGACGAACACGCATAGCATTTACAAACACAGGTGTCACGAACGAGTTACAGTGTAAATAACCCACGTAGAGAGAATCTCAATTCGGTTATAGCTTCTGGTTTAGCGTTATTGACCCTATATTTTTTGCCTTATTTAGTATGATTTTCATGTTTAAATAATTTGTAGGGTCCACCCTCTCTGCTGCTACTTCTTTTATTAAACAAATACTTATTAAGAAAACATTTGGCATTCAAAATATCTTCACAGCAGAAATCGATGGCAATAGGGGTTTGTTTAAGTTAATAAATCTGAATGGTTGATATGTCATCTGAGTAGTTGACATAAAAGAAATTAAGAAAGAAAAACCACGATACAGCTATCATTATCACTGAAATTTTCAGTTATCTACATCTATGATGTATCACTACGATAGGCATTTTTTGAAATACAGCATTAATTTGTATCATCTGTAGGCATCACATAGATGTTGATTGTTATCATTTGGTGTACCTAAATTACAGCACTTCGTCTTTCCTGTACGCATTAAACCCACTATCCTATTCCGCATGCACCGCCCATAAAAGGCAGGAGCCTAGCCCTCAGTATAGTTATTCATATGCACCATGAACACGAGCGAGGCGACTTGCCGCCCTACGGATCTCATCCATACTGGATGACGGCACCAACACTTCATCAAGAATTACAAAGACGAATACTCATTTCACGCAGCTTTGCCTGACTATTGCAATTTGGAATGTCGATTCAGGACGTTAAAAGGAAAATATGGCCAAAATAACTTGAAAGATCGAGTCACAAGAGTATAGCCAGAGAATGATATTCTACTTGTCAGAAGGTGGTCATAGTTCAATTGTGGTGTGAATGTGAGCATAATGATTCAGCTTTCCTTGAGTATTCCAGAAGATCTCCGTACTATCACTACCTACGTGCCAGAAAGCGTTATGGAGAGATTGTCAACAGGTTCCAATGCCACATAAATTTATGAACAGTACAAGCAAAGACAAGATCACCAAAACTTTCTCTGTGAACGAAACGCTCGTTGAATTCTATGTGTTGCGAATAACATAGTGTACCCCAGGGTGAAGAAGACTTTCATTGTGCTTTATTAACTCATTAATTTTTCGAAGAAGAGCCGATCTGGTTACACTAGCATCTAACGATTGTGATAATACACGTGACTGGAAAAGTCTTCAGTTCAACATTTGGAAAAAGTCTGATAATGAAAGCTCGTGTTACTGATAAAAGAAAGACAAACATGAAATATATTTGATTCTAAAAACGTAAATATGTTTGATTGTGTTACTCAATGATATATTAAATTTTAAAATGTATATGATAGATTGTGTCTTTGATGAAACCTCATAATTGTAATTTGTCATGCATGGCTGCATCCTCAATTCTCAAAACTGATTGATGAAAGATGAGATCGTCATAGTATTGGATCGTTACCATCCCTTTAATGTTGATTGCTGGACAAAGTGGTTTAGGCGAAATCGGATTTGTCATATGTTTGTCCAACGCAAATTGTTCGGTCGTCCTCCCAAAAGTGTCGAGTGATGCTACAAAGAGTGGCAAACGGTTTACATCTTACTGGTAGAAAATAAAGGTGACTCCCTTTGTTTAGCTTATAGAGGAAATACCTCGTGAAGACAAATGGGCCCATTTCTGGCCTTGTCATACGTTTCGTGTCATCTTTGACGACATATTACTAGAATACGAAGACGAAATTAAACTTTTAGCATACACGTAAAGGACATTAACATAATGCTAACATTATTTACAGTAATACTCAAAATTTATTTCAACAAAGTAACATTCACTATCAAGTATCAAATGCACAGGATGTAGTGTTTTATTGATATTTAATGTCGAATGAATAAATTTCATGTCCAAGCGTAACCAAACAGGAGGGAAAAACGTAGCTAAATTATGCTTGTGAATATTCCATTCAAGGGATTCCATTCAAGCGTCACATTTGCATTTCTTCATCGATTAAGATCCTAACCCTCCCGATAATAGGAGATTTTATATGCAGATGTTTGCGATTGATGTCAAGAAGGACGTCCGGTTACATACATGTCACACGCCTCATTTATGTCTGTCCTCATAAATTAAAAAATAACATTTATCTATTTTCTTTCAGCAATATTCAACTACATTTTTACTTCTCCCGTAAATTGGCTAGTCGCAGGGGCTCCACTGTTGATTTTACGACAATCTCTCTTCATTGTGCCCAGTTCTCAACTGCTCTTTGGTACTTTGCAAAGTTCTTGCCTAGCCACTCTTTGATATTATCTTCACATCTCTTCTTATGTCTTCCATGTCTTTCCTCTCAATGCGCCATGTAGGATTGTCTTTGACCGGCCAGATGTGAGTGAGACTCGATCATACCATCTTAGTTTGCGTTTCTTTACGTTGGTTAGCAGATCTTTATATGGTCCAATTGCTCTTTAGTTTCTAGTTAGCACTACCTCTTTAGAGACGTGGTCTAAGTAAGAGATTCTCCGGATCCTTCGACAACATCTCATATCAGAGGCATGGATTCTTCTCTCTGGTTATAGTGTTAAGGTCATACAAGGATATGAACATGACGAGGGACCGCATAAGCTTGACCTTGGACCCAAGCATAATATTTCTGTCTTTCAAAATAGACTTCAGCCTATTAAGTGCAGTTGTCTGCGCAATCCTGGAAAGTGACCCTGGTTCTGAACCTACATCAGAGGCGATAACATCTAGGTACTTGAAGCTTGTCACTGTGCCAAGCTTCTATCCATTCACAGTTATTTTGGATGACACTCTGGTTGTTTGTCATCATCTTGGTCTTTCCAGCACTGATCTCCATCCCATACCTTAGGGATGCTTGGTTGAGACGTTTCACTAAAGTTTCCATTTCTTGTTCATCTCCGACTAAGTCACGGTTATCACAATGGAAATGCATGTTATTGATTGTTCTGTTTCCAAAACTGGCATTGCCCTCATGCTCTTCCAAGGCATTGGACATGTTCCTTTTCAGGTAGATGTTGAAGAGAGTCGGTAAGGGAAGGCACCCCTGTCTGACTCTAACGGTGGTTCTGAACCAGTCTTCTATGATGTGTTTGATGAGACTTGCGCTAGTCACCTTGTCATACAGGTTTTCTGTGGGTCATATTAATTTTGATTTTATGTTGTATATCTGTATGGTAGCTCAAGCGCACAGAGCTGCATACAATACCCTGTCGAAATTCGTCTTGAAGTCAATGAAGACAGAGCTCCTGCTGATGCTGCATATACTTTTCACAGAGGATTCGATGACTGAATATCTATCCTATAGCGTTACGTTCTGCTCTGAAACATGCTTGTTTTTCAGCAACGATGTGCTCGACTTGGGGTTTCAGTCGTTTGAGGATGATCTTAAGCATGACCTTGAGGATTTCTATGAGGACATCTATCATGCAGATTCCTCCTGATTGAACAAGTTCTGCTGGTATAATGTCTATCCCAGCTGACTTCCCTCTTTTTAGGGCCTTGTACTTCAGCCGCTCTATCTTCCCGGAGGATCAAATGATCAAATTCTGTTGTGGTCATTGGGAAGTTTAGCAGAGCTTCTCTAGATGTATCCTTGTTGTAAAGTTCTGACCAGTGTTCTATCCATCTCTTAAGTATCTATTGATCTGTGAGACTCTTGCCAGCTTCGTCATGGATCGCTGTAGATCTTCCCTGTTTCTCTGTTGTCAGATCTTTCTCCTACTGGTATGCCTTTTTCCTGTTAATCTCGTTGAGGTTTGTCTCGACTTCCTTACCTATGTCTCCACTCCAGCTTTCCTTCACTTCCTTGAAGCTCTTCTTCTTAATCCTGTTGTTAGTCTCCATGTATTTTGGCTCCTTCAGGTCTCCTCGCTTCCTCTTCAGTTCTTTCCTGGTATTACAGTGGTTGATGATATCTACTGTGACCATGGCTTCTTTATTCCACAATGCTTACCAAGGATCTCGTTGGCTATGTCTATTACTGTCGTGTTGACGGTGTTGAACAAGGAGTCTAGGTTTATTTCTTCAGCATCCAAACTATGACTTGTACGAATTTCCCCTCATTGACGCTTAAGATTCTTGTGCCACACATTGATCTTTACATTTTTTCAAGTTCAAACATGATCCTAATCTGTCATGGCTTCTTCGTTTTCCACAGACGAAGTTTGATAATCATCATGAATAAGTCACGGTCACTGCCTATGTCACCCTTTTGGAAGATATGTGTTCTGGCAATTGTATAGCTAGTCAGGAAGTGCTTCCTCATTAAAACGTATTTAGCCTATTTGTGATGTTTTCCGTCTGGACTGTACCAAGTCCATCTTGTAGATAGCTTGTTAGGACCTATGTATTCGCTTGAATATGTTATTGTAGCTAGCGACGTCCGGAAGTGTGAGTCTTCCCTCATTGGTCGGTTTATTACAGTATGGACCACACTACTCGCCAGTCTGCCTGTGCATCTTCTACTCTGCATACCAGTCTCCTTGAATAACTAGAATATCCTTCTTTGGTGTATTCAACCTGACTTTCGTGAAATCACATCCTCCGACCAAACTGATTCCTTCACTGCGGACTATTGGGCAGAAAAGAAGTGCACCAGTACCTACACACTTGTTGACTACTAGTTACAAGGAAGCGTTACGATAGTTTACTTTGACAACACATATTCACATAGTATATCAAATATAGCCTTTTGGAAAAAAAAATAAAAAAAATGAAAAAAAAAAGAACATATAGAAGCTTTGCCACAATTGTCTGATACAAGATTCAGTATTCAAGCCAAAGAAACCCAAATCATTCTGAGAGCAGGCGGAAGTGGATCTTTTGTTGTCATTATGTGTGCCATTTTAAAATGGGATCCTAATGCTGATGCTCGAAAAGCTAAACAATCCAATATGCATACCAAACAGAAAAGAGGTGTACCAGTTTCACTTTCGTAGAAGAAGCAACCCTACAAATAAATAAAATCTCCTTCGTGAAAAAATTACTTCTATGAAACCACATCAACAATACCTCGACCTCCTTCGCCTTCTCCGTTAATTAAGATAGCTGTCAAAGCTGACTTAAGCCTATTGATACCCAATTTGATTTGTCCACATAAGAAGTGGCAATATTTAGTCTGTTGAGAATAATTGTAGTACCTAAAGTCAATCTGATTCAATGTTCCAACAATAAACAGAGACGAATTCCAGTATTGGAAAAAGACTTGTTCGATAAGTTTGACTTCAGTTTTGTTTAAATCTTGAATAAAAAAAAAAAGTCGCACAGTCGACACCATTATCCAAAGAAAACGTCTTCCAAACTAGATAAAAGGGCTTCGATCCTCCTTTAGCTAAATATCGCAATGTTTAGTCATTACTTACAAATACAATACAAAGGTGTGAAAATAAATCATTCAGAAAGTCAGAAAGAAATCATTAGTATCGCGTGTAAATATTGCTTGTTTACTTTGCAAAGAACAGAGGTTTTAACACAGGGACATAAAGAGGTTAAAACGACATTGTCACGTTCGTCGCCAAATGGTGAAAAAGAAAATGTCAGACAGTCAAAAGGAAAAAATGCTCGTTAATCAAGGATGATATTTCCCATGCTGCTATGGTGTTAAAGGTGGCGTCTTCAGTTTTGGGATGGATCACTAGAACTCTTTTATGAGTTGTGGTGGAATAAAGAAGAAAGAGATGACGAAAATGAAGCACTTTTATGGAATGACACCACTCGTGGATCGTATGGACGGACAAAACTTGAATTTAGTTAATTACAAACTATGGATAAATCTCCCTCGCAACCAGGAACAATGGACACTTGAGTAACTCCCAATCCAATCCTGTTCTCACTGAGATGTCACATGCAAGCATTGCAATCTTTGATATATCAAAAGAGATTTGGCAAATAACAGAACGCTCGCAACTTTTTACGGATAATTAAATTGAAACTTGTTACTGCTTCAACAAAATGTTTTTCAATAGGACTCTGAAGAAAAAGGAATAGTTTGCAAGAGTTTTAAACAGAATGACTGACATGGTTATAGTGATGACAGAAGAACAAGAAGATCAGAAAGAGAAAAAAGACGAAAAGGAACAAGAACAAGAAATGAAGAAGAGTTTTAAACAATATGTACAACAATACTCAAGCTGACAACACCTATATCATGAAATGGTTACATCCAAAAGATGACACACCCTTGCTAACAAAAGAGAAAACGAATGATTTGAAGTAAGCAGTCAGTTTATTACCGATAGCCTAGTTTTAGGCGCCGTATTTAGAACCGCTTGCTCGCATGGCACGTTAAATATTGCATTCCAAATATACAACACGAAAAACAGCATCTGCAGTTGTTTAACTTATTGACTAGCAGCAGTAACACGATGTATGGCAATAGTTACAATAACATCAACGCTCACGTTATACAAGCCCACCCTTTTCGAGATGTCAAAAGAAAACAACAAAAAATCAATCAGAAATTTCAAGCGGATTTATACAACGTTTCAATTGTTTAATATTTCGGAGAACAGAAAAAGAAAGAATTGTTTAACAATGGAAACTGGATCCTCTCTGTTGAAACAAAGCGCACGTTTGGAAAGTGTTTTTCTAGATGGACGACAGAACGTTTCGTGTCACACGCCAAGTATGCGTACGTGATCTACCATTTCTATAACTGAAAGATATAAACTTAGAATTGCTAAAAGTTCACTCCAAAATGTCAGAACTTGTTTGACAGGACATCCACCCGCTGTCAATTCTTGGATTGCCGCTGCATACGTCATCGACTATAAATAAACAACTACCAATGTGCATTTAAACACTGCTGTATTTCCATTTCAGAGTTCATCTATCAAAGAATCACAAAACAACTCTGATGAATGTGGTGTCGAAAAGGTGTTTCCAATCAAATCGTCTTTTCCTGTAACAATTACTTACATCCAGAAGTACATAACTTGGTTTCAAAATTCTTATATGAAACCTTTATCTACGGCGCAAGGCTACAACCTTTTAAATCTTCGACAAATAAAATGAAACATTTTACTTTCGACCGATTTGAGCCCTCCAGGGACGTCGAGGCGCCCCCTGTCGCCATTTTCATCCTTTTGCCCGTACGGAATATGTTATTAAATCGCGTGCAGTGCACATAATAAGGGCTGAGTGGATGCTTGCACCCATTTGAGGCGTAACTGAGAAGCATGCAATGCATACAGTAACCGTTTGAACATGGCCCAATCGACGAAAACATGACCTAAATCCAAAACAGATCAGATCTGTCTAGCTGTTCATCACCAATCCTCCAAAGAAGAAGAATGGCTGATCTCTGTAATGTGGAAAAATTATGGCCAGTCCTCAATGGAGAACGTGGACCACCTCGTGGGTCGGGTAGAGGAAATGGGATGTTTGCCCCACAAGCTTTGCTTGCAGAGAAAGACAATATTTGTTTATGACATAGTTGAACAATTCTTGAGAGAAGTCCTTGACAAAGACATCATGAAATCTTGGACGCATGGAGGGGGGGGGGAGATGGGAACGAACAACAAGACAATGGAAACAGACTTCCCACTCCTCAGTGAAAGGTGGACGAGGTGAGAGAGACCGCAACAGAGGGCAGAAGAGCAACAGCTGCAACAACAACAAGTGCAAGAACAGTTCCCTTAGATTTTACGAACAGACGATTGGGAGACCACCCACCCCCATTTGAACCTAATGTTAATTCCAGTGCAAACCCGAATTGTTTTCAATTATTGCGGTAAACATCTTCTAACACATTAATAATGTAGCCCTATTTCTAGTCAATTACCTCTAACTATCCAATAATGTACCGTCAATGTTAAATTTCAATTTGAAGCCGAATGGGCCCATGAGGGAAACCCATGCCTGCTACATCTGCCAAATATATACTTTAATGTAAAGGGATAGTAAGTTTTCGAAAACATCAGCCCATTATCCTGGTTATCGAGACACATCTATCCAGGACTAAATATTTGTTTATTTGATTGTTTGGTCGTAATTGGGGAACATGCATTGATTATAAATCCCAACACCCACAAATAGTGCACATTAGACACGTGTTTATTTTAAAGGGAGCGTAAATAAATTTCAGCTGTTTAAAGCTACTGAATATTTTTACATAACCAGTCCATGCATATTTATAAAATAGCTGAATTTCGCAGTCACCCATTCCTCAAAACGAATATCCGTCTTTCCGTCTATCCCACATAACACAAAATATCTAAAAATGGTGTCAGTCATTATATCCATCCTATGAGTTTTGCCTTTCAGTAGGAAAACAGTATATCATTTGAAATGTTATATATTCCATAATCCCACGTGAATATGAAAAGAACGAGTACAGAGAAAGGTGTTTAAAACACAAGTACAAAATGAAAATCTTCCTGTGTTCAAACGCCTCAAATTATTTATACTGGAGATCAAAAGGCATAACAGAGAGAGAGAGAGAGAGAGAGAGAGAGAGAGAGAGAGAGAGAGAGATGTGTCATTAAAAGGTGTTTACGTTTTGAGTTTCATTTCATACATATTATAAATCTCTGACATGTTTAATATAGATCATGCAACTTTTCCATTAAGCTTCACGTCATATTCAACCCGTTTTCTCACCCTTGATCAAGGGGTTGACCTTTCTCTTTTGTGTGGCATAGAACGTGGAACTTACAACAATTAATAATGTGCAATTGGATAGTTGAAAATTTATGTGTATGAAAAAAGTACATCTACATTCACGCATCAGTGTTTCTGTCACCAGTCAAAGTTGATCTGGGTAACTTTGCTATTAAGTTCACATTAGTGGCAACTGAATGAAGGAGAAATACTTTGAATGGAAGGATGGATGTTAGTCAAGAGTTACGTAAATGTTAACGTATACTTGATCTCTGTACTATAACAGAATTCAGAAGATATTTTGAAGGTTTTGCGAGATTCTCAGTAAATGTGTGTGTGTGTGTGTGTGTGTGTGTGTGTGTGTGTGTGTGATTGGGATTTTTAACTTAACACTTTTTCAGTCATATCGCTACGATGGATGTGGTGTGGCAGTTTACAGTGTTGCTTATTATTGGGGCATCATGCCGCAAACGTGTAGCATCATGTCCCACCCATTTACATTATCCTGACACCAGGTCAACCAGTCCTAAGACTAACCTCTTAATGCTGAGCGCCTAGCTAGGTAGCTGTTAGTACCATTTTTACAAGTGTTTGGCATAACTCGGCCGGGGTTCGAACCCACGACCTCCCGCATCCGAAGCGAACTCTATAACTACTTAACCACTAGGCCACCGGATTGGGCACGATATCGAAGAAGGAATAACGAATGTTAACAGGAGCAAACATATGTCAGAGGTATTCAAAAAGCAATTAATAATCAAAATTGCCAACGCAATATATATATATATATATATATATATATATATATATATATATATATATATATATATATATATATATATATATGTATATATACACATACATACATACATGCATACATACATACACACACGCCGCCATTGTTTAGAGAACTGAAATATGACTTGCAAGTCTGATGTTGTTCTTGTATGTCAATTAAGCATTTAACTTATAAATGAAGCATATTTCACTTATAAATGAAAACAACTGGTGACTCAAACATGTGCTAGGTTTAATTTCTAACTTGCATGGTATTTACAGGTATTGCAATTGAAATGTCTGTCGCTCAAGTGCTACACGTATATATTATATAAGTAAATTAAAAGCATTCTCATTCTCAGAAGATTTCTAGCATCAATGAAGAATGTCTGTGGCACGATCGTAGGTGGTTGGAATTAACCAGAACATGTATTTTGGTAAAGTTATGGCTATGTCATTCCAGGGAAATGGGAAAAAGATGCAATGTATCACGTAGATTACAAGGTGCAACGGAATATGTGTCCACTTATGTAATTTTGCTTGAAGGAGATAAAACAACATGTATCACACAAAAACAAATCTAGTGCACTCTTGAAATTAAATCTTTACATTGATAAATCGCTTTGCTCCAATTGTTCCATAGACCACATGGCTTTACTTAATTGCTGGGCAATTTAACTTAATTAGTCTATCAAATGTTTAATGAAGTTTATTCAATCAGCAAAGCGATACTCAAATCTGACACTTTCCAGTTTTAATATTGTTTAAGACCATGGTGTGTTTAACAGGCCAAAATGATAAACCTGTCTCACACCTGGAAACAAATTACATGCAATGACAAACAAGGTCTTACGTCAGTAAATTCGAGCCACAAACGTCACTGTACCAGGATCATACAGACCGCCTGTGGGTATGAGATAATTTGTTATCAAAGGGAACTAATCCAAGCTCTCGACACAATGCTGCAAGTGTCTTACATGGAAAAATGGAGGCTTGACTTCTAGAATTACCTAATATGTCGGTGTTTATATGTGATCATTGAGCCAACGTGTCAGATACAGAGGAGGATCCAGGACATGAATATGAAATAATTGCAGTTAGATGGAAAAAGTCCCATTCCATCTCCCCCAGCACATGCACACTCTTCACCTCCACCCACCCCCACACAGCATACCCCACTCCTTATTTCCTGGGTATCCAACCCCATCAAATCTCTAAGTTTAAAGTCTCTCCATTGAACGGCATAAGAGGACGTTACAAACGCAGACAAACAAGGATGTGCAGGAAAACGATATCCCCGTCCTTTTCTCTAATTGTCGGGGGCCACTTGTGGTAATGCAACAACATGAGACTAGGACGTTACCTATTATCCGTGTATATCAGATTTCCAAACAATAAAGGTCCAAAATACCTTCATCAGCTCAAGGACATACATCTGATTTGGGCTTGGTGAATGTAACCACTATGGCTGGCCTGTAAGCAACA
>JAECUM010034637.1:0-21469 GCA_016617855.1 Megalonaias nervosa
CAATGTCTGCAGAGTGGCAGTTTATAGTGATGTCCAGCACTAGGGCATCATGCTGCAGACATGTAGCATCATGTCTCACCAAATCACATTATCCTGACACCAGGCTGACCAGTCCTAACAGTAACCTCTTAATTCTGACATCAGGCTGACCAGTCCTGACACTAACCTCTTAATGCTAAGCACCAAGTGAGGCAGATGCCAGTACCATTTTATTATATCTTTGGTATGACTTGGCTGGGGATTCAAATCCATGACCTTCTGCATCTCAGGCTAAAACTCTAACCACTTTGGCCACCGGAGCGGTGTGTCAAATAGGACCAACTAGTAAGCATAAGAAGACTCTCAGTGAGAACCCCATGCTGATATCATGATCAATTAAGACAATATTGGACATCAGATAGACTCCATTTTCGTTTAGGATCAAATAGACATCATAAGAAGTCCTTTAGGCAAAACCCAATGTTGATATGACCATCCATTAGATAACAAGATTTTCAAGATGGCTGCTATGCTAGTACAGTGTGACCCAGCTATAGCGCGCTCGGTTATAACACGAATTCGGATATAACACGGTCATGGTGTGGCTCCCGAAATTTCATATACATGTATTTTTCTCGTACATGAAAAAAATAAATTTCTTTCTTAAAAGTACAAAAAAAAAAAAAGTTTATTATCATTTTAGGGAAGAGATCACGTATGAATAATACAAGATGATCGTGGCGTGGCTACTGAAATTTTATATGCAGTTTTCTCATACATGAAAAAATAGTGTTTTCTTCTTAAAAGTACAAAAAATAATGTGTAAAAATTTTTTCTGGAATCACGCAGGGCTTTGCCAATGTTGCAAATTGCGATTTTTTTGCCCCCTTATTGGTGGCAAAATATACCATCTGCAACGTTCCCTCTAATATTTTTCCTGTGTGCACGGAATTTTGAAACTGCTGCGCGACATATGTATTTGCTACCAAAACTTGTGCGTGGAATTTTGAAACTGCTGCACAGCATTTTCTAATGAGCTGCGCAGCCGCGCACCTTAAAGAGAACATTGACCATTTGGCGATTGTTTTATTGGCGACATTATTGGCTGTTTAAACTTGTATATACAACCATTGGTTTGGAGTGGAGAAATTCAGAGGTGCCATGAAAGGAAGCCATAAAGTTGATTTAAAATGCACTGAAATTTATCTACTGTTACATAAACAAATTCTTTGTCCATATTGACAAACCATCTTAACAGTGCCTTGTTATATCATAGTCCGCTTATGTTGACATCTAGCATGAGTACTGTATGTTTTGAGATATCCACTTTTTTCAAATTTACATTTCTGGCAGCGGAGATCAACTGGACGAGGCATTATCTCATAATCTATATTCGTCGGATTTTCAGCCGCTCGCTAGTAATTAATATATTTACATAGACTGACATTTTTATGTGGATGGTAGGTAAAATTCCTCTTTTTTTCACTCAGAATTAAATCCTTCAGAACATTCACGTTTTCTGTAGTAATCCCTGTCATCAGACCAGAACACCTGCATCTCTATCGTCGATTGACCCTTTCTTTAAATTTCTGATGCATGCATGGAAGGCAGCATCACTCCACTACCATAAATGTAAAAAAAACCCAAAAAACCCCAAAAAACTCTCACTTGTCTATTCAATAGGCAGGGAGGAACAGTAACTACAATTGACCATACGACGGCCAATTCATTTTTAAAAAAAAAATGTACCCAGATAAAATAGTAGCTGAAATTTCAAAGAAAACATTACCTTTGAAGCACCAATTGTTATGAAAATGTACTAAGCAAATGGGAAAAAAAATCAATCTCAATCATGCAATACAATTTTTTTATGTTGCCGCCACAATAAGAAATGGGCATTTCTTTGGTTCTCCAAAGCTGTCCTTTAGTGGTGACTTCAATAATGCATGCACCCTTCATCAAAGAAAGCCGACTACAATCTTCAATAAAAACAAAGAACTTTTCTTCAAAGGAAGCCATTACCGAACTTAAATAAAAGCAATGGAATCTGATGGATTGTTTCATTTTCCAATGTGAATGGAACATTTTTACTGTGCCATGAAAGTTCCCTTTTTATAGGAAAAAAGTTTATGCTTAGGAACTCTACCAACGGTGCTTAAAACGTAAACTTTTACCGACTTCAGACGTACTTAAAAAGTAAATGTGCTTCATCATTCGTTACGTGATTGTGCTATTTTTTTCTGCTGAATTCAGACCTATATGACCTGTGACAAAATTATTGAATATTTTAAATCTCTGTGTGTACATATTTTCGATGGAATTACTTGTATTGTGGATTCAATGTATGTGACGTGATTCGCGGGTGAGTACACGGTGTTGATACTTTATTCGTTGCTATGCATTAGACATGTATATATAAATAGTATACACGTATATATACCAATGCGTGGTTCTCTGAATAAAGTAAAATATTATATATGCCTTCCCTGTTTTCACTAAAGGTGTATTTCTCATTTAATATGCATCGATTTAAGATAAAAACTGTGCCAATGAAGCACGTATTTTTGTGCCCGCATTTATTACCTACCCACCCACCCACCCGCACATTTTTTCGGGTACATGCATCATTTTCTTCTGTTAACTGACCTGGTTGCTTATAACACGGTTCGGTCTATAACACAGTCGGGTTCTATGGCTCCCAACTACTGTGTTATAGCGGGGTCAAACCATAGGATGAGTGTGTAAAATGGCAATTGTCCACATAGTTTAGGAGAAGCAGCAATAACAAACTTGTGCAAATGGATAGGCAATGATGGATGGTGAATGATGCTAGAAAGATCATCCCATAAAAATCACTGCTTGATTATTTTTTTTCAATCTTAAATTGAATCTTAAACTGAAACTGAGAAAACACTGACACAAAATAAAAATGTACAAGGCAAATAAATGTTTACATGATAGTGTATTTAAAAATTCACACATATAATAGTGACTACATGACCATATACTGCATCATGTATGCCAATGAAAATAAAATTTACACTTAGCTCATTAACCCCTGGAGATTCTTGTCATTTTTGCATGAAATCGGGTAGGAAACATATTTGGGGGAGGGGTTCTTCTGAATATATCCAAATGCATCTGCTTCAGAGAGATTTTTGTTTATCTGGATGCCTAGTTTTATTAAGGACACTGTTTTGGATTGGCTGTTTTGTTCATGCATGTGCATAAAAGTTGAAATTGTACTTTTTTTTTGACTACTGGACCCATTATTTTCATATCCTGGAACCTTTTTACTGAAACTTCTTCAACCCTTTGCAGAGGTTGACCTGTCTGTGTGCTGTTCAGATTGGTCTGCTTTAGATCTCAAGCCGAATAGCCTAAAATCCAGACACAAACTACAGTTCTGACAACTGGTAAATTTTGGCCTAAAAAAAAAAATTCAGTCTCAAAAATTACATTTTTCCCACTGTATTTTATAATGCGAGTAAAAAAAAAATATATTATTAGGTATCATTGTAGAGCTACATCTGTCTACTTTTCTGCAATGCCACTCATCTGGTGTATCATACCTGATGTTGAGGGTTCAGAACATGGAAGTAGGGTACAATCTCATGATGCATAAATATAGCATGCAGGGTTACAGAATTAAATATAAACATTTCCTGTGATTTTCCATGCAAATTTTCAGGAATTCCAACCTCAATTTGCAACCAGGTATATAGTTCTGAAATCTCTCCAAAATTTGTCAAGTGGCTCACAAGCACAAAAGATGATCTGAAATACTGTAATAGGGGACAGCAGTTTCTTGTGGGGTTTTATAATAAAGGATCACTGTAATATCAGTTGCTTTATGCCAAAGAAAACTGAACAAAATCTGGCCTTCAGGAGGAACTTAACAACATTGAGAAAACACTAATCACTAATTCAGTGATTTCTTTCATTGCATTTTTTCAGCATATTAAATACCAACCCACGTTTAAAAGTTTTTCCATCCACCTGAGCAATGATTAACCGCCCATCGCTGTCATGGCCAACAATGGTACGGGCTGATAAAACAGAGGCAAAATCCTCCAAAGTTCCCGTTTCCTCAGTCTCAGAGCATTCAATTTTCAAACTCTCATCAATGTAGACTTCTCCATCTCGGAGTATCCATATAACTCCACCCACCAGCTGGAGAAAATCATGAGCCACCAGGTCAATCTCTGATAGGTACCTGTGAAAGACATATAAAGTTGAGATTGTATGCAAAATTAAAATTACAATTAAAATTTAAAATTAGGTAAAATATTTGTCATAAAATTCTCACAATTTTGTGAAAAATCAAAATGTTCAGTTATCTTGACACTATAAATTTAATTTAAAGTAAATTTCACCATAAATCAGGTTTATTCTAAAACTAAATCCTTCTGGGGTAATATTCACCCATCTCCCTCCCCCTCTGGGGTAATATTCGCCCATCTCCCTTCCCCTCAAAATTACATGTGACTCTACTGGCAGTAAAATAAAAATACTGTTTCAAAAGTTGTCTACTATGCATACGGTTTATAGCTGAATTTACCTTACCGCTTCTGAAAAAGTAAAACATTCTTCTTTTTATTATTATTCTTCTTCTTATTATTATTTTAAGATAAAAAAAAATCAGTATATTTGTGCATTATATCCCCACATTATAGAAACCAGTGAGGACTGGGAATCTTATACAGGTGCAATTACGGTATGTATGGCTGAGTAATCAGATTTCGAAGGTTAACCTGTGTACACAACAAACTGCTAATCGATTACCTTTCTGTTGTAATCTTTAGAGTTTAAGGTTGAATGTGGTATGTTTTATGAGGGTATTATAAGTCGAAAAGGGATCTAAGCTGGTAATGGCTTTCAGGTCTTTTCATAAAAATTTGCTGATTTTTGGCAGAAGTGAAATAAAAATGAGAGATCAACCAAAAAAGTGTTTCAGTAGAAACATTTAAGTTGGTATTTTGATTTTTTAAAATTGTTTCATTGTTATTGGATTGTTAAAGATCTTTTTCAAGGAATATTTAATGGCAGTTGACATATGTTATAGTTCAATTCATGTCAAAATGCTGAAACATAAGCTTTCTGATAATGATTAGGGAAAAAAATAAAAACCTCAGGCTAATGTCCAACTCAAGAACTTTCTCCTCAAGATGAACTTAGATTGGAGTAGTAATGAAGAGCAATCAGCAGACTTACACACCCACCCACAAGAAATCTGAAGTGTGAACATTCTTGCTGGCAAAGCATGGTTGTTTTGTCATTGCCACATTCTAATCATATGAAGACATTCTCCATTCTTTGCAAAATAAAGTGATTCAAGGAGAAACCTATGATGAGCCAGTCAAGTGTGAAACTTAATAATCACAATCAATGTCATCAGTGGTTGCCAGTCTGTGATCCTGTGAAGGATACAAAAATGCTTCTGGCTTTTATAAAAACTCTTTATACTGAATATACCTTTTTTGCTTAAGTCATATTAATTAATCACAATGGCTCAAAGAAGTATAACTCCTTTCTGTCTCAGGCTCATAAATGACCTGCCAGTTATAATCATTCCAACCCTCAGATTCCAAGAAACAATTTTTATGAAAAGGAGAATAAATCTCCTAAATTTGTAACAAACCTTAGGTATCAGTTTTCTCCATGAATACAGAGCAACCCCAGCTATGAGCACATGACTCAAAAACAAATGAATCATAAAATTTTCATTTTAACTTTCCAGACTTTGGTGTCAAAGGACAAATGACTCTTTGGTTTTGAAATCTACTGAGAACCCTGCCCTGCTCTGAAAAATGAATTTGTTTGGTTGCCCGGTTTGGTGTTTTACAGCACAGAATAATAACATGAATTTAATGCCAAGGCAAGTTGAGTAAATTTCCTTGCCCAAGGACATACCAATCTGGGCTTATCAGTTCACACAATTCGAACCTGCACCCGTTTGGTCACAAATCTAGCATACTAACCATGAATCACCAGGCTTCTCCCTCCATGAATCACTTCTTATGACATATAAGAGAGCACATAGTTTATTCTATTTAACCCAGCCCATGACGGCTTTGAAAAATTGGGATACTGTTCTAAATATAGTGGAGATTTAAAGAAGAAAACAAAGTTGCGGGTTGCAAATATTATGTATGATTTGTTCATTCATTAGATAGATTTTTTTGTGCAATTACTTATAAATCAGTGTAAATAAACAATCATGCAACCTAAAATATATGTTATATTCACCAGAATTCTGTAGGTTTCCATAAAGTTTCCTGATTGATCTCCAGGCCCACCCCCAATCATAAAATTCTCATACTCAGACGCAAAAATTGTGATATCTGGTTCTCCTTTGACCAACCAGACATTAGGGTTTTGAGCACATAGTTTATTCTATGTAACCAAGTCCAAGTTTTGGAGTGAGAATATGATATAATCTTTGGGTCAGGTTTTGAACTTAGGCTTTCGGGTCTAAAACCAAGATCTGGGTCCATGCAGTATGTTATGAGTTATCAGCAGCACAAACAACACTGACCCTGATCTGCTGGCACATTATGTGTTGTCAGCTCAGGGTCTATGCTGTACACAGTTGGACTCCCCTTGTAAGTGAGTACATACAGTACATGTATAGTAATCTGTTGACATAACCAACTTGTACAAGTATCTGCAATGTTAATTGCATCCATCAAGTTTAATCACTGCATATGCAAGTTTCTGACAAACTGAGCTAAATGCAAAACCTAAACATATCAATGATGTATAAAAAATAGGTCACTATAAACTACATTACTAGCGGTGACGAGTACCCCAAGACAAAGGTACCTTGCAACATTTACAATTGTACAAGCAAAAGTGTCAGAAAAAATGTTCAATACAATAAATTACTCCTGGTGTATAAACCTATGATGGTAACAAATTTGTAAAAATAATACCCAGGCTTTAGTGATGAGAAGAAAATTGATGTTACAACTTGCTGCAGCATGGACCATTAGATGGAGGCAAGAATAGAAGTAAAACAAAAATATACCCAAAGAAAAGGTATCCATCTGCTGTTATTCCAAAATGAGCATTCTGTACTCCTTCTGAATCATGAACAAGACGACCGTTACTAATGATATTACCTGTGGAGAAAATGGAAATACATAGATTTTGATTTTTGACATGTTAAAACTGCATACAAGTTTCAATGGCAAAAGCAACAGATAAAAGGATGTAAAGGAAAAGCAAGTTTATGATCCAACTGTATTGGTGATTTTGGACTGGGCTCAAGCTGGTTAAAAGTTTAGGGAGAAGATTTGCTTTGGGTCAGTAAATAATTTCCTAACAAATGTGCGTGCGTGTGTGTGTGTGTGTGCATTAACTGTTTATAACTGGATAAATAAATATACAGTGTGTTGTGCTTGAATATTCAATTGTTTATCATGTCAGTGTAGTTTTTGTGTCACTAAGAAAGTGGAGAAAAATTGCTATAAATCCATATAATTATGGTCATTACTGAATGAACGAAAGAAATGTCATTGTTTTTATCAGCACTTTTACATAACAAGCAATGCCTAAATCCCATGACATCCTAAATATGCCAATTAGTTATTCTGATTAAATTCTTTTTTTATAAAAATGTTTTGGTTTTTCACTGTCCAAATTTATAGAAACCTCTGTGGCTCTATTCAGATGAGGTAAAGACAAAACACCTAACCAATGTGTTAGATATATCTTGACAGTGTAAATTAAAGTCATTGGTTTTCTGTAATTTAAGAACATATTTATATATACCCACTATAATTAAAAATGCAGTAAGTTGCACTACCCAAATTATAATATCCAATCAGAAGACACCAAAATAAATACGTGTTTCCATGATCCAAAGCAAATTTCCTTTTCAAATACAAACATTCATATTTTATTTGTTCAGATTTCACCTATTATTTCATCATAATCAAATCATTATATAAATAATAATGATGACTTTGTATAGCACCTAATCTTTAGAAGCTCTAAGCACTTTACAACATTTGACAACACTTAAAAAACATATATAATGATATGATTACAAAAATAAAAACAAACACCACAAAATTAGAAAACAGAAAACATGCTGTAAATATTTAAGGTAAGGAAACATTATTAGGTCTTTAAGTCTGTTCTTGCAGTTGAAATAGGTGAGTTTTAAGAGCGCTCTTGAATGAGATCACTGTGTCTTTGTGTCTAAGTTCAGTGGGCAATTCGTTCCATGTTGCTGGGCCCTGGTATGCAAAAGAACATTGTCCATATGATTTCATTTTCATAGTGGGAATAATGAGAATACGAGTGTCAGAAGAGGAGCGTAAGTATCTTGCTGGTGTGTACACATGGGTGAGGTCGGATAGGTATGTTGGACTGGAGCCTGTCAGTGAAACATAGCACAGAGAACAAATTTTGTGTTTAATTCTGGATCAAATGGATAGCCAGTGTAGGGTACAGAGCAGGGGGGAGGCGTGCTCTGATCGTGGTACTCTAAGGATGATTTGAGAAGCTGTGTTTTGAACTTTTTGAAGTTTCTGGAGTAGATATTGAGACGAACCAGACAGAATTGAGTTACAATAGTCCAGTCTTGAAAGTACTAAGGAACACACAAGTGTTTTAGTGGCATCAACTGAAAGATACTTGCGAATGGAGCTGATGCGTCTCAGCTCAATATATGCAGCCTTGCATATGTTCATGACATGTTGGTGCAATGAGAGAGTACTGTCGAAAGTTTCATACTGACTAAATTTAATGTTGGTGTTGCTGATATTTATTGTCTGAGGTAAAGGATGTGAATGAGAAAGTCTTGTGTTGTAATCAGAATGGCTTCAGTTTTATCATCGTTCATCTGCAGCTTGTTACATGTCATCCATGATTTCACATCAGAAATGCACCTCTCTATACCTTGGATGGCAGCTTCAACTTCAGTTGGATGGCTAGATTTGTACATTTGGGTGTCATCAGCAAACAATTGGTGAGACACTGGATGATGATCTATGACACTTGAGAGTGGCTGAGTGTATAGAATGAAGAGAACAGGTCCAAGAACAGACCCCTGTGGAACACCACAACATAGATCAACTGGGCTGGAGTGTTTTCCATTTGTGGATACAATTTGTGCCCTGTTGACCAAGTAGGACTTGAACCATAGAAAGGCTGTATCGTGAATGCCAAATACATGCTGGAGACAGTGAAGTAATATATCATAGTCTATTGTGTCAAATGCTGAAGACAAGTCAAGGAGAGTGAGGACTGTAATCTTTCCGCTATCCAAAGCAGAGAGAAGGTCATTAACTACTTTCAGAAGAGTAGTTTCAGTACTGTGGCAAGGGCGATATGCAGACTGTACATTGCTAAAAAGACTGTTTAAATTCAGATGAGATACAAGTTGGGATAGAACAACTTTTTCTAAGATTTTTGACATGAATGGGAGATTAGAAACTGGGCACTAGTTCTTTAAATCATTATGGCCAAATGTTGGTTTCTTCAGCAAAGGCTTTACAATGGCAGTTTTGTAAAATGATGGGAATTCCCCGGATGAGAGAGAGGTATTAATAACATCAGTTAGTGAAGGCAATATTGGATCTAAGCACTCAAGCAGCAGTGATGTCGGAATCGGATCAAGTTCACATGACTTTGGTGCACTCTTCATCACGATTGTACATACTAAATCCATAGAGATAGGTTCAAATGCTAACGGTTGCCACTGAAATTCTGTATCGCAACTGTATGGTGACGACGAGTCAGTTGAAATTGTGTTGTCAAGCTTATCTCTGATGGTTTGTACTTTGTCACGGAAGAAATTTGCAAACAGGTCTGGAAGGTCGACTAGAGAGAAGGTAGTTGGAAGTGGTGTACATTTGTTCCTTGACATCAGCTTGTTAGTAATCTCAAATAGCTCTTTGCAGGTGGAACTTTCCGTGATCTTAGTACTGTAGTGGGCTGATTTTGCTGCATGGACTATAGTTTGTGACATTCTTCTTAGCGGCTTCATAGATTTGCTTATGAATAGTGAGTATGGTGGAAAGCCAAAGCCTCTCAGCTTTACAGCGGTCTCTTTTAGCAGTGTGAAGCTGGTCCCTAACACTGCTATACCACGGAGAACACTTTTGAATTGATACTCTGCACTTGGTTGCTGGGGCATGTTTGTCAAGCAATGAACGCAGGCAGTTATCGAGTTGTTCTGCTGTAGGAGGTAAGACAGTTGTTAGGTTTGCTTGGATGTCATGCATTAGTTGGGTTCTGTTTATCATACAGAGGTTTTCTCTTAGTAGCAAATAAAGGTGGAGGGTTAGGGACTGATACGTCAAGATGGCATATAAGGCAGAGGTGATCTGATGCAAGTTCATGGGACACCAGGGAGGACTGTAGAATATCATCATCAGGTCTATAAAGAATCCAGTCTAAAATGTGACCATGTTTATGGGTGGGTAGGGTAAATGACTGTTTGAGGTTGAAAACGTGAATGGAATCTTGGAGTTTTGATGTGTATGGGTTCCCAGGACAGTCAAAGTGAAAGTTGAAATCTCCAAGAATAATCAGGTTGCCACCTATCAAATTTCCATACTCCAGGAGATTCGGAAACTGCTCCAAAATGAGAGATTCAGTCAGCTTGTTTTTTCTATTAGGAGGATGGTGGTAGAGGCAGAAAAAATGGACTGACCTATGTTCCAGTGTGAGTGTGGTTTGGACTAGATGTACGACTCTGGACTACTTGTAAATCCATTGTTAGACCTATTATAAAGGGGGGGGGGCAGGGGGGGCTCAGTGGTCTAAGGCACTTGCCTTTGCAGATCAACGACATCTCATTTCTGAATGTGTGGTTTCAAATCTCAACTCATCCAACATGGGTATGAGAAAGGTTGCCAGTAGCTTCCGGAGGGTCTGTGTTTCTTTCTCCATCAAATATACTACTGTCTGGTCATCATGTATAGGTTATCATGTGCTGAAAAATGGTACTGAATGGACAAAACCAAACTAAACCAAACAAATAATATTATAAAACAATTTTCTCAGTAAATAAAGCCAAGTTGTTTATGTCAACCATACAAGTCTCTGAAAAAGACATTAAAATTAGTCATGCAGAATTTGCTCCACAACTGCTCCAAAGTCAGCCAAAAAAAAGTGATCTACTGTTTCTTCACTCCAGGAAATAGAACAAAGCAGTCTGGTGGTTCAAAGCAAAGTTTTGTTTTACTTCATCATGAACCTTGTATGGGTAAATTAAATACAGTGCAAATTGTCACAAATCACATCTGATGAAACTGACATCCAATTTATACTGACAGTCTTGGATGCTGGGGTCAAGCAAGACCTGAATTTTAGAAGTGACTTCTCCTTTTGGACAGAACAGGGAAAGGTGAGAGCTGAACAGGGAGAAATGGAATCAAAGCAAGAAATGATGTGTGTGTGTGTTCATTCTCTTATTTGAATTATGCCCTCAATTTCCCAGTATGCATATTTGCATTTAACATTGGATTTAAGAAATACTTTATTTTCATGTAGAAAATTTTCAGAGTTGTATGTATATTATAAACACAGTTGCAGTGTTTCCCTTTACCCTCATTTGTGCATCAGAGACCCTGAAATTTTTAATCTGACATTCCAGTGCTGCTACCAAGGCTTGATTTTCACTCAACCTGACCCCCCCCTCCCTTCGGACACTAAGGAGATTTTTAACTCTCAATCTAGCATGCTTCAGGGAAAAAACTGTATTTGGTATATTTATAAATTAGCATATTCATATGTGGTGTATTTTGGCCGTATTACTTAAAAAATAACAATAGAAGTGATAAATTGTATTGAATTTTAACTGAGTTACAAGGTTACAGTGTTGTAATTGCAAGTTAGTAAAACTGCTCAATCAACTACCCTTAATCAAGAATTATTTTTACTTTCTGAATGTTCTATAAAAGCCTTATTTCCAACTGAATCAACACAGACAACAGGTGAGTGTATCTATGTTTAGGAAAGTGGGGTTTTCTTAATGTAACCACTCACTTCATAGCTTTGTTACACAGTCCATTGATAGGATTGCAAATGTAGGCTTTTTTGTTTGTCTACGTACCTGTAATAATGTTAAGTACTGTACTGTTAAATAATATTTGCTTCTCTGCTTTTTTCTTCATATTTTCATAAAAATGAGTGAAGCAGAAAACAACTTTGACCTTACAGCGCTTCTCGTGAATTCCACAATGTAGTATTGTCCCATAAGTTTCTGACCTACATAATTGCATGTTGAAGCTTAATCATCAATAACATAATATTTACACTTTGCTTTCTATGAATTGTATATTTTTATAAATATATTTGCCCAATGGTTTATGAAAACACAATCTAATATAGTGGTACTTTAGAGACACAGCAATGTCCACCATTATTTTGCCACGACAGGTTCACTTATGGTTTGAAACTGATTTTATAAAGCAAATAATGTACAGGTACCAGTTAAAATATTCAGATCACCGATTCTTAACCCTTTACACTCCCGGTATGCTTTTCTACGCCTTTACCTTTGCCCCCGTCTATGCATAACTATGCTTTTACCTTTGCCCCCCATCTACACATTTCTACGCTTTACACAGTATCTACTATGAATATGCTACATCTTCCAGTTAAATGTTGATTCACCGGGAGGTTAACCAAACGCTGGTCAAAAATAATAAATCATTTTTACTAACATTCGATGTTAATGACGTATTTCCTAACATTAGAACATAAAAATCTAAATTTAACCAACCAATTATATGTAGGGGGTTTTCCATGGCCACATCCAAAATGGCATCCTTAGCCGATTGTAATACCTCGAATTCGATGTAAATATTATGGCCTTTTCAACATATGTCAGTTACTTAAAAATGTAATTTTTTCCAAATATGATGCTGAGGTTTACAGTAATACTATAAATTAATAATGTCATTATGTTCTTTATGTGGAAAATCACATTCTTAGAATGCGTGGCAAATTACATCAAGTCCTCTTCCATACATTGTAATGTATAATGTAGCTTTAACATGTTTAAAACACGAAAGTTGCCATAATTGCGGGGCATATGAAATATAAAAACAAAATTAATAATGTTTGTGTTGTTAATTTCTTTCATTCATTTCAATATGCAAAGTTTCAATCAAATCGTATAACAGACGATACCGGAAGTGACATTTCGTATTTACGAAGGAATTCCCTGATTTCGTCATGGCGATGTTGTCCTTGTCTGTTGATTACAGTGATTTATCTGGAAGTGAAAACGATTTTTCTGGATTCAGTTCCGACGAAATACCAGATTTTATAAATAATGATGCCTTTAATGACAAAGGATCTGAAATTCTGTCATCAGATATCGACATTGAAATGTCATCAGACTCGAGTGGCACTAATGATGATCAGCCAAATTGGTTTGCTGACGTGCAAGAAACTGACAGAAGTCCATTTACTCAACATTCAGGACCATCACATAATTTGCAGGAGACAGCACCAGAACTAGACTATTTCCAATTATATTTTCCAGTTGGACTATTTGAAAAGATTGTAAGTGAAACAAATAAATTTGCAGCTAAACAACATGTTCATCATGAAATCAGTGATGCAAACTGGACAGAGACCAGTGTGCCTGAGATGTCTGCCTTTCTTGGCATGTTGATCTTCATGGGGATAATCAAAGCTCCTGACTATAGTTTTTATTGGTCAAATGACAAGTTTCTATCCAATGAAGGAATCAAAAAAGTAATGCCACGCAGAAGGTTTGAAAAACTCCTCCAGTACCTACACCTAAATGATGACAACACAAATTTTCCTGCTGATCACCCTAACCATGACAAACTTGAAAATCTGTAGCCCCAGTGACACAGGACAATATTTAGACACACAGACTGCAGACACTTAAAAGGAAAAAACCCACCTGCAAATACTGTACCAAGCATGGAGAAAAGAGACGTAAAGAAACCATATTTGGCTGTGTCATTTGCAACGTTCATCTATGCTGCATAGAATGTCACAGCATGTTTCATCAAAGCATGTTCACTGTAGAGGAGTAGCTGTGACGTGCTCCAATACAATTGGAGATAGTTTTTTTTAATCGTCATGTTTGTTTGTTTTGTTCCTCAACATGAAAGTCTGAGAACAAGTGATTTGCTAAGTAGTTGATATTTACATTTGAGATCAGTTCTACAATGAAATGAAACATCATTAGGTAAGATAATTTTTATTTCTCTTCTATACACATGTATAGGTCTACTAGATAGATTTACATATCCTTAACCACATCACTAATGACAAATAACAAGAACTCATTATGAAATATTTTTAATAACCTTTAATAAGCCCATGTATGGAAAGCAAGCCAAGTGAATGAATAACTTGATAAAATATGTTTTTGTGAAGGCGATTGAATTGCACTTGAAAAATCTAGAATATTTTTAACACGTAAAGTAGGAATAATTTCAAGCTTCAAAGATATAATAACCTCAAAACTTTTATGCTTAATTTCATTGCAGCCGACAAAACAGTACCTGAGGTTTTCATCGACAATGAAATGAATCATTAAAGTCCATCCTTGCATGAAATAGAGTCCCATTTCCAACTGAATCACACTATGGCCAAGAGTAAAATGGCACCAAGCATGCCATGTGGGTGCATCTATTTTTAGAAACAGGGATTTTCTTAATATGACCACACACATTTTAATTATGTTTAAAGAAATATATTGATAATTATAGGTTGTAATAACTACTATTGACTGGTAATATTATGTTTTATTTGTTAGATATGATTTGCTTGGCTATGTTATGTTATTATCACTAAATGAGTGATATAACAAAACAAACTTGACCTTATAACCACATAGATTTATCAAACATTGCATTGTGCAATTATTTCCGACTGTTATTTTTTTATATCATGTTTCTTATGAATTTTATATATTCCGTAATGTATGTGCCAAACGAATTACAATTATGGCCTGTTTAATGAACAGGTACTGCCTAGATACTGTGATGTCCGCCATTATTATGTTTCTGCCTCTTGTAAGGTTCATTTGTGACTTAAAAATTATATTACGAAGAATATAACGTGAACACGGCAGTGAAAACTTTCAGTTAAATATTTTCAAAAATGATGTCACCAAGTTTGATGATTAAATAAATATTGGTATTTACAGTGATGTTCAAAGTTTCGAAGCACATGTTGCTGTGTTTAAAACAAAGCAACTTGTGCACTGGTAGTTGTTTTTATCACAAAATGATGACAAATAATAACTTATGGTAATCCAGCACTAATAACAAAAGCTAACTTGAAATGGAAATGATTCGGTTATATTGAGGCTATTCCAGCAAAGCGAGAATATAATTTTTTGAAGATGACGTTGCCTTACAGTTTACGTGGTGTTTTTTTTTATGGCAAGCAAGAGTATGACGTCGTGAATGTCATATGGGAGGCACAGGTAGGAGGGTTAAAGTTTTATATGGGAAGCAAAGGGTTAAAATACAAATTGCTTTTACATCCTGTAATTCAAGTTTCAAAACACAAGTTTGTGTGTGTTTATCACGGAAGGATAACTTGTGGAAATTGGGCAGTGATAGTTGCTAACTTTATCTGGGCAAGGGTTAATGGTCAATCAGCTATCAAAACACATCCCTGTGAATGTGTGAGAGTTTGTTTATTGGCATTTTGATGGCTTGATGCTTACTTTTCACTTTTAGCTACAACACAACACTAGAACTAACCTGGTTATGGTGAGGGAGCATCTCAAAACCTATTGTCACTCAATATACCTCTAAAAGAAATCAAAGGGCGAAGATATTTCCACTTTTCTAACAGAAGAAGGTTAAGTTTACATTTGCTAAGTGACTTAGTCACCCACTTTGCCTGGTAGCGTGACCCCTGTTGATGTACTTGAGTCTTCAGGCATCAATTCAAACAACATCTTAAATTTTAAGTGTAAACCTAAGATATCTGATTGTTTAAATTTAAGCCAGATTTAAATTTAATTCAATTAGAATGCCAAATTGTGATTTAAATCTAAACCAAAATGTGTTATGCTAGAGAAATCCAGGCTTAGTTTCCTTTTCCATACATTTTGCTCGCAAGCAAAGCCTGGTGACTCAGAAAAACTAGTCCAGGAATTCCTTAGTATACCTGTAAACAAGACAAGACTGTAAATTAAATCCATTCATTTATTATATGTGTGCCTACCATAACAAGCTCCTGAGGTTGTATTGAAGAATCCAGCATTAACAGCCATGAGACATCCCCAGTTTCTTGCACTCTCTAATACTGTAGCTCTGTCTCCTTCCCCTTTACGACATGCCCCGTTATGTCCAGGTTCATACACAGAGACAGTGTGTAAAGGATCATCGATGTAACTAATATGCATCTGAGCAACATCCTGGTTCATGTATTTCCCTGGCATAAGAACTGCATGTCTTGCTTTTAAAATGAAACTGTTATTTGAGTTCCCCTGATGTGCTAGATATTTACTGTAAGTTCTGTTGCCATATTTATAATGCTGGCATGATTGGACATCACGATTTGTCCTATGAGGGCCATGTTTGTGCCTGTAGGGTTTCAAGTCATCATCTGCTTGACTGGAGACTGACCTATCAAAAAAGAAAAATTACTTTATTACCTTGACTGCTATGTATGTAGAAAGCAGGTGTGTGTGTGTGTATTTATTTAGTGAATCCGTGTCATTTAATTAAAGAAAACTAATGAAAAAACAATATGTGATACATTAATAAACAAGAGTCCCTTCAAGGGACTCTCTAATTTCTAAAGAGAATTTCCAGGGATTAAAGATAAGACCATTTTTTTCTTTTTGAAAGAATCTCTGATATTCTTGAGTGTTAAGATTTTCAAATTAGCTGATGTGGAAGCCATATTGGATGTAGGGCAAAATAATAGACTTTTGATGAAAACCTGATGCCAATATGAGTAACAATAATAAAACTTTCAGGATGGCTGTCATGGCAGTCATACTAGAGGTATGATTGGCACCATTGTCAAAATAACTTTACATTTTAAGAGGCTTAGCAAAAACAAGATTTTCATGATGGCCACCTAGGTAGCTATATTGAACATCATATAAGCACCATTTTAATGTAGGTCCAACAGGACATTATGAGAAGTCTTCTGATGAAAAACACCCAACCCACACTGATATGACTTTTTGTTCAGGAGGAGTAACAAAACACCTCTCCCTTGGTAACTCATGCACAATAGGGTCCAAAAACATAGATCGCACCATAAGTGAGGGCACGAGTTATCAAGGGACCTCCATAACAATATGAAATGATGCCATCCTCACTGGACATAAATAAAACTGCTGGGGGGGGGGAAGTGAAGTGGTCTGTTTAATGGATAAATACTCGTTTTAAAGTCACACTGGGAATAACTGTCAATAAAGCACTTTTTCTAATGAAGTTATTTTGTTTTTATGTAAAAACGACATTTATTTTCAACATGACCAACTGCCAAGAAATTGTTAGCATTATTCCAACTGGTTTCAACAATCATTCACATTTATGTAAAAACATTGTGTATTATATCACTGCTTTATGTTGCTGCTGATTAGTCTGGTTCCCTAATCCATGTGTTTCTTGCTTTGCTCTCTACTATGGTGGAATGCAATGCAAGGAGCATAATAAGCAGGGAACCAGACTAATTACTGATTCAAATTCATAATCAAACAAGGTCCCATTTATTAAAAAGAATGGAACATTTAGTCTGTGAAACAGCTAAGTTACAAGCCAATTTTTTTATTGTTCCGTTAGTAAAATATTGATGCCATAACATTTCATTGCAAGTAATAGTGAAACTTCTTCTCAACCATGAGGAAATCTCAGAGTGCCAATTCAGGAATAAAAACTCTGAAACTAGCTGCTCATTAACAAATGGTATCTGTGAACCAGAATTTTATTTCATCAAGTATTCACTTCGCTTAGTTGTCTTTCTATCTTTGATCACATTTGTGAACGAGTATGCTAATTTAAGGTAGTTCATTATGTTTGCCAAAAAATGTCAACTGCTCACATGAAATGAGTTGAACTGACACTCGACTGGAGCTGCTAGCTCTTATGCAGGTTGGATTTGCATGCCTTGTAACTTTTCATTTATTCCACCCCCTTTATTTGATACAAAAGATGTAATTAACTTGGTAATAAAAGGAGGTCAGCTTTTAATTCATTGCAACAATACAACAAATACTTTTGCAAATCAGGTAGTAAAACACTGTCGGCATTTAATTAGGTTCTCACAGAAACTCTTGGGGACATAGCTGTTATGGTAGATTGACATATTTTACGTTTGAATACAACTGGGCACATTTTATTTATGATCATTACACTTAAACCAAACTAAATGATAGAATACATAAATTTCACTTGATAAAAAAACTTATTGAATCAGTATTTATTTAGAAAATTGCTGCCCCAAGCAGGTGTTAGTGACATTTTCATTGATTGAAATTTCGTTGCATACTGTTATTTATGGTGTACCAGAATGATCTTTGGAAAGAAATTTTAACAAAATATGTAACTTCTTATTAAAAGTTGATAATTTCATAATGTTGATTCATATTTCCAGGTCATATCAACTGTTTTCAATGATAAAACGAGCGATATATCCAGGTTTCAGTTACCAATTTTTATTGTGATTTTCTTCATTTTCAACAAATAGGGGTCAATTTTTGGGTACTTTATAGTTTACAAAATGGGATCCACTACTGACCCCGTGTTCTAAGCGAGTTTGCGAGTTATCAGGAGGCAAAATATCGAGGGAAGTTGTATAACAAGATTTTCAAGATGGCTGACATGATGGCACTATTGGATATCAGATTTGCACAATTTCCAATTATGAGCTACTAGACATTATATGAAGTCTTCTGGTGAAAGCACATCAATATGACCAGCTATCTCAGAAAAGTTGAGCCATCCTATTTTTTCTGTTCTGAATCAGAGAACAGATTAGAAATTTGACCACTTTTCATGAATTGGAGAAATGATGAATCATGAATACCCACCAAACTGACATGTTTAACCTGCACATAATTTCAATGTAGGCCTTTGTGTGCCTTATTATTGGCTGAGGATACATATATTTTTATGGAAAAGAAAACTTCCAGGAACAACTTAATCAATGCATTTTTACAACAAAAACCCACCACTTATCATATGCACACATAATATTTTCAATCAGACATGTGGAAACATCCATATATTTTACAATGAGTTTACAACCAAACACAATAATGAGTCATGTTGCCCAATTAGTAGAAATGGTCTTCCTTATGTTCATGGAAAATGTTGCTTAAATTGAAGCTTTTGAAGATGAGACAAATTAATGTCTTATGTGGGATTGAGGTTATACAGATCAAATCGAGACTTTCATAGTACAAGACAAGTCAGACCAGGTCTGGGACAACCCTGGCCAATTTATTAATGGCAATTCAGACTGAATTGTTCATTATTATTCTTTTACAAACTGTATGTGACTTTCATTTAATATTTTTGAATTTTTGAACAACATCAGAAAGGTGTTTATTGTTGATATCATGTGACTACTGGACCTCTAATGTCATGGACAGGTAGGATGCAAGATTTTATAGGTCGTGCAAAGCAAATAGGAAGTACCAGGTACCAGGTCAAATTCATCAACACTAGTTTCAGCTCATCTGTCGGTGGAATAAAGACAGAATGATTACATATTCACAATTTCTTACAATATAAATCATTTTCCTATTGACTTCATGCAGGTATGACTCGATGTAACATCATTTAAGTTTGACAGGCTACTGGTAAGTGGCTACCCAATGCAGCAACTGCACAGTGTTGGCGAATTCCAACTTTTCAACTGGCAATTGACTCTGACCCAACATAAATATCCTAAAATCAAAAATGGGTAGGAAGGGTCAGTGGAAACTAGGATTACATGATATACTGAATTCAAAATTACAAGACCACCCAAAAAAGTACACTCTCTCAAGACAAACGGTCTTTCTTAACAGGCCATAATACTATGTATTAATCAATAAATCTATGCATTATGAATGTTGTCTCTGAAAGGAGGTGGTTAATTATAGCAGTTTTTTTTCTAGGCAGGTTTTACCGTATAGTCTGAATATACCTTCCTGTTTGTACCTCCCTATCGATTAAAAAACGAAAAGTACAAATGAGAGAAATGATGAACAGAACTTAGTTCATTTACTGATTTTTAATTTCAAACACGATTATTCCAGGGAGGGGGGCATTGGCACTAACACCGTTATTATCTGTGTGCTTCATTCCAAATGGAAGTTTCAGTGTAAAAGACAACCCTGCTCGCCAGTCATTTCCATTTCCTGGACAAGTCCATTTTCATTGAAGGGCTGTATACACAACTACACATGTATGTATGTAATAGGAAATACTACTATTTCCAATGTTGAATCAAGCAAAGGAAATGAATGACAACTACAAATTTGCCTTTCACATTGAGTTAATAAGCAGTCTAATTTCTACGTTCAACTCTAAACTCTCAAAATCATGGTAATTTATGGAATTATTTGGAGTTACCAAATAGGATAACTACATGAATCTGTTGTCTGAGGAAAATAGACTAGCCCATAGTGTACGCAATATGGTACCGTGTTAGTGTGGAAAGTCCATTATGCATGAAAGGCGTAAAGGATGCCAGTTTTAATGCCGCTCTGGTCACAGTCAGGTCAGAATTTATAAATCAGTGAATAAACTGACTCAGTTTTGTGCACTTTTATCACATTAAAGATTCCGTTATTGAAATCGGTGGTCGGTACAAACAAATGGGGTGGTATATTCAGACTATAGCCTGAATCTGCACTAGCCACGTCACAATATTGATAGGTGTACAACCTCATAGGCACCTGAGGTTGCTGTCTTTATTTATACGGGAATCTTACATAGAATACGGATATACACATTAACCTTTTCTGCCTGTGTGTACAGCTTAGAGCTGTGAGTGCCTTTATTTAATGATTTTGTACGATCGACACAGGTCTACTCACTACAGTACATGTACATTCACAAATCAGTGCATATTACAAAAGGAAAACTAAACAATGATGTACGTACTGAATTATGACAAAACTTGACACTATTAGCAATAAAGACATGAGAGCAATTATTGTGATGTCAAAGGCGAAATAAAGTGACGTTGTCGCCTCCAACTCATCTTTGATCAACTTCCACTTTGTTCTCCTTAGCTCTTCAAGTTGGAAGTACAAAAAGTATTCCATCGGTGATGATCAAGTTTGGTTTATATCAAATTTATGTCCCATTTCCAAACATCCTTAATTTAGAGGGACATTATTAAGTAGAAAGTAAGTGAAGTCGCCTTGTGCACAGTTGAATGCCACAAACATGCAAACTCTTAAATAAAATACAGGCATATACTCTTACTAGATGCAACTAGTTTTATCTGAACGATTTATTTTTTTTCTTCATAGAAGAACATAATTTCACTTGGAGCGCTGATATAT
>JAECUM010034639.1:0-18135 GCA_016617855.1 Megalonaias nervosa
TTTCGATCAAACCCTCAGTTTGCATTCTCAAATAAATATGAATATATTAAAAATATCATAGGAATATAGTTTCACGATGATAACATCACGTTCCTCACATGACGGGAGCAATAATCATTTAAGGCAATCCAAACTTTTAATCAATAATCGGGCTTAAACTATCCTGCTTTTATTAAATTGTATTTGATAAATAATTTTCCATTTGATATCAACATTTTTTACGCTCCTTAAGTCAACATTTCATACTTTGACGTTCTCAGTAAGGTTGTATTATCTGAGATTACCTGGCTGTCCTCAAAAGACCGAAGCCAGACAATTATCCGGCATATCTCAGTTACTTAATCTATTTATAATCTCACAGTTTTCCGACAGAAGTTGATATATTAAAAGGTTAGTTCGAGAGGAGATTACATGTAATGGAATGGTGCATAGGTGAAAAAAAAATAAATAAATGTAGTATGTGCGTGAGTATGTATGTGTTAATGCATAAGCGTTAAGTCCAAAAATGATAATTTTTCTCTATGTTTTTACCTGTAACTGAGCAAAGGGGCATCAACATGCAACTAAATATCTTCTTCCATAAAGTGTGTTAAATAAACCGAATCCATTTTATTACGAGAAACTTACACTACAGAGGAAAGAGGCCATTAGAGGAAAAGGAGGAAAATGTAGATGTTTAGGGAAGTTATTGCGTTTTGAAAAAAAAAGTTTTAGTGAAATCAATCATAAAATAATGAGTATTATGAGATTGCCTGATGTTTTGTGATGTTTTCAGAAAACTTTAATCCTCCTCCTCCGATTTCTTCCTCGGTTCCGTGCGCGAACGAATAAAAATTCAAACTTGACTTCTCCTTCTATGGCCTCATTTAGCACACGAGGTTCTCTTAATTTCAGGGACTCCAGATGGCTCTGGGATGTAGAATATGCCCGAAGTATCCTCTAGGATGTTGTAAGAGCCGAATAATGGGGACAGAGCCTCGGTTGGTTAGCACGCAGGACTCGCGACAGTAAGGGTGCTGGTTCGAATCCTACCATCAGAACTGCCTGTGTCTGTTATTATGGCGTGTCCTTGGATATGGCACTTTGCCACGGTACTAAATAGCCTTCATGGGTTGCTGTGCTGTAAGACAAGAAACCAAACCGAACCTCATTTCATGATATATGAATAAAACTTGCTCATCGTTTTCTCTTGTTCTTAAAACAGTTTTCTTTTCAGCAAATTTATCGTTATGTGTGGTTTGGCTTCTCCGAAACGATCCTCCTGAAAAAACTCCTTGCATTTTTTAAGTTCGTTAGTTTCTGAACCAATCGATTTTCTTTGTCCATAGTAATTACTTTAATTATTGCATAACATAAAACGCTTTCAGCCTGGCATTTTGCAATACAAAACAAAACACTGCGCAAAAGAGAGACAAAATGCCGAAAACAATGTCATTATCATTAGGACTCCATCTGATTGTTTTGCAATTTATTTTTATTACCACAATTCTCATACGAGATGAATTTTGCTTGATTACACCCATATAAATTATTTTGATGATTTAAAAGAGGTCATTTTGTTTCTGTGTGTGTTAAAAAATAGTTTGCGCTTTCCGCGTAAATGTGAGACTAGTGAAATTTGTGGCTTCGTGTCGTTGAGTAAATTTTTGGCTTCATGTCGTTGAGTAAATTCTTTGTTTGACAAATATTTCATGTAGACTGTTATCTTTCATCTCTATCACTTGAATGCTTGGTTTGGTGTTTTACGGCACAGTATTACTTCAAGGTTTGGTTTGATGTTTTACGGCACAGCGTTACTTAAAGGTTTGGTTTGGTGTTTTACGGCACAGTATCACTTCAATGCTTGGTTTGATGTTTTACGGCACGGCATCACTTCAAGACTTGGTTTGGTGTTTACCGCACAGCATCACATCATGGCTTGGTTTGATGTTTTACTGCACGGCATCACTTTAAGACTTTTTTTGGTGTTTACGGCCAAAGCATCACTTCATGGCTTGGTTTGGTGTTTTACGGCACAGCATTACTTCAAGACTTGGTTCGGTGTTTTACGGTACAGCATCACTTCAGTGCTTGGTTGGGTGTTTACGGCACAGCATCACATCATGACTTGGTTGGTGTTTTGCGGCACAGCAAAACTTCAATGTTTGGTTTGGTGTTTACGGCACAGCACCACTTCAATGCTTGGTTTGGATTTTACGGCACAGCATCACTTCAAGACTTGGTTTCTTGTTTTGTTATCTAAATTTGTGTTGTGTATTTAATTTCTTTTGTTCATGATTATAGATTGTAAGAGGGTACCTAACTAGCGACAATTATTTTGTAAACAACATATTACGTAGCTAATATTTGTCTATCATTGTAGTTTATGTATCAAGATAATTATTAATTATAAACATGTTTACCTCAGTTTTAGTTCTAGATACAGCATTGATTCTGACCTTAGAAGGTTCCAGAAACGAATTTTGTTTTCAGCTTGGAGTAATTTTCCATTAAGATGACAAAGTAATTTCAGAAAATGATAGTTGTGACAGAAGTCAAGTGGAGAGGTATATAAAGTTGTTTAAATCAGAAATTACTCATTCCGTTCTTAACATCCAAAATAGAATCAGTCTTATTGTTGTGTTTAATTTTAATATGGGAGGATTTATCTATTAAAATTATTCACTAGAATAAGAACGTGCACATTGATTTAGAACTAAACCACTATTATGGAATTATTGTGAATCCATTCAAGGTTATTTTGAATTGTATCCTTGTGATATATCAAGACTGTTGACAAATTAACACATTCGAGGCTATTGGTACATTCTGAACTCTATACTGTACTTTTGATAGAACCTTTAGGACTATTTGGGATTATTGCACAATACTGTAAGTTCTTCTTAAATTTGTATTCTAGAGAAATAAAATTATTTGTTGAATTTTACAAGACTTGTTGGTTTTTGCTATTTTCTGTTGCTCAGTTTAAGACCATAGAGTCGTAATACAAAATTAGGAGCTCGTCCTTGGGATACGAATTTCTCTAAAATATTTCAGAAAACTTTGTTTCTGAAATTTAAGGTTTACGGCAAAACATCACTTCAAGGCTTGATTCGGGCATTTGACGTCACATCAACAGTTACTGGTTATATAATTACTGGGCAGTTGGTAAAGTGTCTTGCCCAAGGGCACATCACAATGCCGACCCGGGCTGATTCGATGGCAGGATTCAAACCTGCGCCCGTTCGATCGCGTGTGTGGCACGTGAGCACCTGAAAAAAAATTACAGGGATGGCAGTGTACTTTTGTTTGTATTTGACGAAAAGCTTTACTATGTGGCATTATATTCAATCGGATAACAGAAAATAAAATGAACATTTTGGTGCTCGAATTTGTTAGTTTAGTCTGAATGGTCAAAGATTCCTACAGTACTCAAATAGTCTGTTGAAAGGTTATACAATCCCTTTCCTCCTCTTGACGCTTCCTCCCCCCTCCCCCCCCCATTCCTCACAACCAACCATTTCTTCGAAGAAAGGGATAGTAAACCTTTGTGTGTCTGGGGAGGGGTGGGGGGCTTGGTGATGTAACTTAATGGACAGTAACCAGAACTTATAGAATGTCATGGAATTTCATTTGAGTCACGTGATCATCCCAAATTTGTATAATGTTACAAACATTCAAGATAAAATTGTATCCTATTTTCAATGATAAAAAGAAGCGTGTCAGATTTTATCGGAAATGATCTTTACAACATCTTCTGCACGGAAAGAGCTGGCATTCAACCGATTTATTGCGCGTACGCCTACAAATTATGCGTGCACATGTGTACACCTGTGTTCTATCGCACGCTTAACTTTGCGATATAGTAGCATACTTATAATGGATTTGAAGGACCAGCCATCATGCGAACATTATTTATAATTACACAACAGTTAGCAAACTATCGCAAGAAAGGATACAAAACCCCAAAACAAAACAAAAACGAAAAACCAACCTACTGTTGTTAAAGTATCATTTTCTTTCATCAATTTACATTCGCGCTTAGCGTAACTTTTTCCGTAAGCTGGCCAACTTGTGCTAATCATGTGTGTGTGTGTGTGTGTGTGTGTGTGTGTGTGATATGGATTTTTAACGTAGCTTTAACAATTTTTCAGTCATATCGCTACGATTTCGGCAGTGTGGCAGTTTATAATGAGGTCTCACTGGATAGTTTCGTATTTTGACACCTCCCTAATTTTTAAGGTAGAAGGCATGAACCTAATTATCATAAGCCTAGCATTTATAAATTCATACAGAAGCTAAATCTGTAATGTGGTTTAGATTTACTTTGAGTTAGGCTTGAAAATGGGTTGGCTTGTTTGGTGACTGCCTGTCACAGTTAGACTAGCATTGGAGATCAAATGCGTAACTTGGGCTGCAAATGAATAGCCGACTTGGCTTAAGTATTTATGTATGTCTGCTACAGAGGTAAATATCTAAAAATCGAGATGGTTGAGGGGTGATGAATAGTATGCTAATTTGTTATAGTACTAGTGAACTTTATTCATGCATAAGGCACATGCTGATTCTTTTAGCCGCCTTGTCACAGGAAAATAGTCAAAATAGCTCTTTGCTGTCAAAAATGAATGTAAAAAAGAGGGGTTGGTGGCAGTGTTGGTTCAGTATAAAAGCCACCAGTTGTATAAGGAATTAACCTGATTGCGACAGACAAAATCTCACATGCATGCTTTCTACAAAAATCATTAGTTTGTTTTTATTTGTATCTTCAGTGTAAAATTATTCTCATTTTTCTGCAATAGGTCATTGTCGGATGAAAATTCACCAGATAAACTGTCCAGTGAGACCTGATGTCTAGCAATGGGGCATGATGCTGCAGACATGTAGCATCATGTCTCCCGCCTCCGTCACATTATCCTGACACCAGGCTGACCAGTCCTAACTCTAACCTCTTAATGCTAAGCTCCTAGCGAGGCAGCTGTTAGTACCATTTGTAGAAGTCTTGGTATGACTCGGTCGGAGTTCGAACCCACAACCTACCGCATCCTAGGCGGACGTTCTAACCACTAGGCCACCGGAGCGGTCTTGTGTTAATCATAGAAAGGATGAAACTTATTCAAATTGTTTCTGAACAACAATATATACATTGTATTATGCTAATGCCAAGTTTTAAATGAGACCGAACCGTTTGTTATCATACAACAGATATAAAATGCGCTAATTTGGCTTGAGTAAAAAAATGGCGCCTGAAAAACTACTTTCACAAAGCCGTTTTTCTCAGACTGAACCTTTAATACAGTTATATCCAGGGCCAGATTTAGGCATAAGCTAAACAAGCTACAGCTTGGGACCTCAAAGTCTGAAGGGGCCTCTCAAAATTTCAAAACTTTTTTTTACAGGCTTATTCTCTGTTAACACTTACCAAAAAGGGCCTCTACAGCTTCCCATAGCTTAGGGCCTCACCATGTCTAAATCTGGCCCTGGTTATATCTATTAAGAACTGTATATTGGAAAAACGACATTTTGTCATTCAACAACTGTTAATCTCAATGTTTGTATCTTAATAGCTGACACATGGATATTGTTTATAAAACGTGTGCCGATGCTCATTTCTGACCAGCCTATAAGACCGTTAAGCGTAGGGTAGGTAACTTTATGAAACATAAAGTGTGAAGAGTTAGTGGATGGCCTTCAGTTGTTTTATCCATATTCCTCGTGATGTGTTGATCTTTTAAAAATATTATATGATAATCTTTTGATTGGTAAAATTGTGGTGTGAAAACGTTGTAGAATCCCCATAGAGACGTGAATTATATTTTTGCAGAAGATGCATGTTAAGGTGTCTAGGCAGCTGTGAAGTACTTAGTGTTGGTTTTGTAAAAAATTTCATTATTATTTTAAACTTTGTAAATACACTAAGATAACAATCCTAGCATGAATTTGCTTATTTTATAATCATCTCCGTTATATCCCAAAACAAATAATAATTACTGAGGTTTGTTCAGTAGAAAGAAATCTGGCTGCAAGCTACTGCAAGAATTAATGCTTTTTTTCAAACCTACAAAATGTTACCGTCATCATTTTGAAGCTCTGATTACTTTTCATTTTCACTTTTTTCCTGCTCTTGGAGCTATTTTGGACCTGCTTTCAATTATTATCATCCACGAAAACGGAAAACTTATAATAGACTAATTTGTGTTTCGGAAGATCTACCACAACTTGCAAAAAAGCTATTAAGCTCAGTGATTTGATACATTTATCGGGTCTCTTTAATTTACGTTTGAGTACTATAAGGGTTTGTAATGGCTCCCCAGTAAATGGTGGGCATCTGGCCACTTTCTCCGCGTTAATGATGCGTGCATGTTAGATAAAACTTGCGGTACAGATGACGTTAAATCTCTCTTTCATACATGATAAACTTCGGTCGTCAAATTTTGTCCTACAACAATCTGCAACGAAAAGCCAGGTCAACACTTTAAAAATGTAACTGTCTCCTCTAATTTGCTTTTCTGTCTATCTTTCTCCTACACTTTGGATTTCGGATGTAAGAAAATCTCCATCTGCCAGGAGTATTCACGTATTTAATTCCAACGGAGTGTTTGTTCGCTTCAAAGAACAAACATTTTTCTTCATCTGTAGTTTTCTCTTAACCTGCACATTCCATTTTCGCCAGCAAGAAATCGAATTCATTTTTTGTAACAATACGGGTACCCATCATACTCACGTGATCTTGAATGCCTCATTGAAATTATGTCGATGTACATGTTCCACGCATCGACCTGAAGTCCCCGTGCGCTCTAGCCAGCATAAACTGACCAGAGTAAAGGTGTGTGTGTGTGTGTGTGTGTGTGTGTGTGTGTGTGCGCGCGCGCTTGCTTTAAATTTTTAACGTAGCTCTGTCAATTTTTCAGTCATATCGCTAAGATGTCTGCAGTGTGGCAGTTTATAGTGATGTCTAGCACTGGGCATTATGCCGCAAACATGTAGCATCATGTCCCACCTAGTCACATTATCCTGAAACCAGGCCGAACAGTCTTAACACTTACCTCTTAATGCTGAGCACCAATCGAGGCAGCTGCTAGTACCATATAATAAGTTTTTGTTATGACTCGACCGGGGTTCGAACCCACCTCGACCTCTCGTATCTGCGGCAGACGCTCTAACCACTTAGACCAGCGAAGTGGTCTCCAGACCAAAGGTACTAGAAAGTAAAATTCATATTGAATGTGCTTACGTATAGCTCAAAATAATTACAAGAAGGCGCTTAAGCTCATGTTTTGCTATGAAATACATATACATTTATTCAAACCGTCGATAGGTTTTTGTGAACATAATAATAGTGAAAATATCATTCCAATTTTGTAAAGAATAATCAAATAAATGTCTCATTACTAACATAGATTATTATTATGACGCCTGTCACGGAACAGTGCGCTGCTAGTTTAATTTTTGTGTTATATTTTTTAATAATATACGGCATGAATTCTTTATGATTTTATTTTCATTAAGCGGCCAGCTTTACAAGTTGTTTTTGTCCTGGGTCTAGTACAATTCCTTCATAAGTGATTAATATGTCCTTACTGTGATTTGAATATATATTTTTTTCGGTCATGAAACTCAGCGATGCACATTTAATGTTTCTCATTCATAGTAGGCCTTGCGGATATGAATGTGTCCTCAAAGAAATAATGTGAAATGTTTAACACTAATTTCACCAGTTCTTAAGTTTGGATCATAACTACAGGGATTCAATGCAGTTAAACGTTCGCTTTTAAAATTTTGTTGGGTTCAAAAAGTCTACTCAAATCGATTTTGTACATGGGGAATTAGGAAGGACAAAATCACGGATTAATAAATATTGAATCATTCTGAAATACTGGATCAAGCTTATCTCTTATGATAATAGATAATACATATCTGTTACAAATTACCTTATGATTACTGACATAGATAGCATTACTGAAAACAATTTTTTTTATGTCGTTGGTTCATCTATTCCTTAGTTTTGATGGGGGGAGGGGAAAGTGTAGATAAATCAAGCTGTTGGGAACATGAAGGTTTTCTTCTCTTTGGCTAAACAAAGTCTTTCTGAACAGTTTCTTGAAAACTTGGCAGTCTTGGTTCAGTCTCTTTAAGGTCCATGTTAAATAGAAATTTTTAGGGCCGGTATCTTAAGCCAGGTTGTACAGGAATTTCTAGGGTCGGTATCTTGAAGAACCAGGCTTTAAAGAAATTTCTTGGGTCTCTATCTTCAATTGCTCATAATGAATAAGCGTTTTTCAGACCAACGATAGTCTTTCTCGCATAAAATGTCTATTTGTTACCCAAACACGGTTTTTCAAGAACTCGAAAATTATTTTGATCGAATTTATTCATTTCAAAGTAAGATTTAAGCCATGGTTGTTTCTTAAGCAAGATGGTCAGGACCGGATTAAGGCCTTCCAGGGCCCTAAGCACTGAAAATATTATGGTGCCCACCCAATGTGAAACTACAAACAAAAAAAGAATAATAAAAGCCAAAAAGGTGGGAAAATACCAGTGTTGCCATAATTCCAAATCAAAATACTCGTTCATGCAGATCGCAATGATCATTTATAATTCATTCAGTTTTATCATCAACAATTAATTTGATTTTATGCTGGTGCCCCTGTTGCTGCCCCTGTTTTATGCTGGTGCTCTAAGAACGTGCTTAGTGTGCCTAATGGGTAATCCGGCACTGACGATGGTGTATCTGATTTACTTACAAATATTAACCGTATGTCAAGCTTTACTTATCTGGAGTGAAACGACGTACTTTTATTTGCTTTTCAATGCATAGGATAGTTTTGGTACAGTTTTCAGCGCCCATATAAATCTTTATTAACTACACTTGTAACTCTGATAAATCATTTCAAGCTAGTATTAACTTTCCGGAAGTTAAAGAATCTTCATTGCAAATAACACACACACACACACACACACACGCATATATGCTATATATATATATATATATATATATAAGTATATGGAGTATATATATATATATATAAGTATATATATATATATATATATATATATATATATATATATAATATTTTATTATTAGGTTATTTAGAGTCAGAGTATCAAAGCAATGAATTGCGTACCTTTATTTAATCGATATATTCATCTCCCCGTGAACAATGCAGATGGGAAGGTATGAAAAGTCACGTCAAGAATAATTATTTGTATTAAAATGTATTGCAGCACTAGATGAGAACTGAGAGTCCAAACAATTTTCTGTATGAAAACAGTCATTATATGATAACGTATACCATTTAATTACGTCATGTAAATAACGTAATTGTAAGTCTTACCGATTTCAAACTCCGCATCTAAAGTACAACAAGTAGCGTAGCCATGTTACATTTCAAACAAAGTTTGCTATATCCATCTATTTTCTTTATAAGTTACGCATCTTAAGTTTGTTACCTGCGTGCTTGCTCATGGACTTCATTGTTAGACGTTTTTAGAATCTAGCTACATAATCAACAACTATGACTGGGACTTTCCGTTGTCGACATAGATTTTGTATCTCCATGTTTGTCCAAGTAGTATTCGTGATCTACTGTTTAGCGCCATGCTAATTCCACCTCTTATTTTAGTCTCAGTCATCAGAACACATCACGGCCTGTTCAAAGCTCAAGATCTACACCTGATAACACATCACGGCCTGTTCAAAGCTCAAGATCCACACCTGATCACACATCACAACCTGTTCGAAGTTCAAGTTCTTTCACCTGACGTAACATTACAGCCTGTTAAACGTTCAAGTTCTACACATGATAGCTTCAAACTTGCACCAACAACCAGCCCGGGTGCACTGTAATAGTAAACAGTTTCTAGCTTGTAATGTTTAACATTAACATTCCTGAATTCTTCATATATGTCAAACAGTCAAAAAATCTGTTATGAGGCAATAATCCTGTAGAGCTACAGGTGTTTGAAGGTTAAAATAGTCCATGACATCATGTATATACTGATTGTTCTGATATGATGTATTTGAATCATTCACTGTTGATTTAAACGTTATATTACTGGCATAGTTGATTCAATAAACCTTCCAAAGCTGTCCGAGAATTCTTATGCGTAAATAGCTTTCCTAGGATATTTAGGCGCCTATACATGTTTCATACGACTATGGCAACTTTTTCAACACATAGATTTTAGCCATCTATTCTGCAAAATGTCTGATGAATGTAAACTGTCTACAAGCGTGGCTGTTCTTGTAACTATTATTTCTTATCCTTCTTTTAAGAAAACTATCAACTATAAAACTATTGCTGGCTGAATGTATATTTCTCGTCTTCATTCGGTATGATTTGTTTCTCTTAACTCGGTATTTGTTTCTCTTCTCTCGGTATGATTTTGTTCCTCTTCAAATAGAACTCTCTTGATGAATACATGGCTGTAATAGCCGGACATGGTCTGAATGAACAACGGTATATATTTTGGTTATCTGAAATCACATTGCACTCAACCACTATATTTGCCTGTTAACTGGCCATGATCTCTTACTTTGTTTTTTGTTAATTATTTCTCACGAATGTTTTATGAATTACAATATCTTTCATCTTTTTCTGTGAGCACCATGAGATTTCGATCATAATTCCCTATACACTAATTCTACAGCTTTACCCAACACATGGTAACATCTCTGAATACAATTCGTACCCCTGTAAACTAGAGGATTGTTTATCTTGTGAACTGACTTGAGATACCAATTAAACGGATGAAATGTTTGACTGATTTGATTGTTTTGAATGTGTTAATACCAGTGGTGTTGCGTCCTTTGCGTACCATTCCAGATGAGACAAGATGTTCGAAAGGAACATCATATTGCTGAATGCAAGTTTCTGCTGGATACCGTGTGTTCGTGTCTCAAACCTGTGGCACCATGATACAGACCCACAAAGAGTGTGTATGGCATTTGAACTTAATCGACATTGGATGGACAATATAATAATGTACCTATAAAGAACTAAAAGGCACCGCTTAGCTGTTAACCACATCCCCATTCAATATAACTCCACGTTACTGTTAATGGTAACACTTTGAACATTGTTAAAGTTCAGAAAGGTTGTACCCAAACTGAAAACAATCTCATAGCTTTACTTTGATTTGTGTCAATAATATGGGTATTATACTCTAATTTTTTAAAGTTATAGCAGACGTCAAGGACTTATTTCAAGAACCATCATTGATATATAGCCTTACATCGTTATGGCGGATATTACAATTCTTGTTTAGGCGGTAATTCCTTTGCTTTTCGTGATTTGAAAAAACCACAAAATAAACAAATATTGGTACACTAGAGACAAATGTTAACAGCTGCTATTCAAACCTGTTATATTCGCATTGCATAAGGAAATAATTTGTTTTGATCTCTTTTACATAAGGCACACTAAGGATTTCCACTTTCATAAAGGCCATCAAAATAGGAAGCCATGTTTAAAGCACCATTCCAACCTTGAAACGTCTTAGATAGTGGGACTTCATTAATTCGGACTACGATAATCCAGAAATCTTGCAGTCTCTCAAATATTTTTCGAAACGGATTTTTCTAATGAAAATAATGAGTATCAATAAAGAAATGGGGTTCCAAATCCCGAAAAAAAAGTTTTAGCAAAATCGGTAAAATGTTAAGACATTTGTCTCAACAATCCAGAAATCTGAGGAATAAGAACAAATGCCATCCGGCATCTTTAGATTTGTTCAATTTTCATTGGTTTATGTAAGTGTACTCCGTACAAAACAGCGGTCGTAACGAAGTTTTCATCTGCAATCTTTCGTCTGATTATTAATAAACGTCTGCTTTAGCGACGACAGACGACAGCTATACAATGACGAGCTATACGAACTGTGGAAGATTTACAAATTATTGAAAGACTGTGTGGAATAATCAAGTAGACAGTCGACGATTCTTGATTTCTGTTGCAAAAAAATAGTTATTTCTGAAGATTAATGAAAATACATGTACATACCACTTTATTATTATTATTTTAATAATGAAACGAGTGCATAAAGTGAAGAATACGACAGACTAGAAGAGTGTCAATGATTGCTCTTAATAATTGTCATCAACCCCAAAGAACAAAACAAGAATCTAATGTGTTAAACAAGCGTCCTATCCAAGCCATGTACCTTAAATCTTGATGAGACTTTAATCATCGCGGAAAATAGGGGTGATTATTTTAAGTTCCCTTTCAAGGACATCCAGATCATTTGAAAGACAAAAATATTGCGTCAGTCACAAAATAGTCCCCGCGTAATCTTCAAAGAGGGATTGATGTCCTCGTAAAATTCCATTTTCGATCGGTATTCTTCAATACTGAATTTGATAAATGGCATTTGTTCGTTTAAATAATATAATATTTACATGATATAATATCGACATAGTATAATATTGACATAATATAATGCTGCGAGTGCGGATTTGTACGAAAATGCTTTACGCCCTGTTAAATGAGACCTTGCAATTTAGAGAGCATCATCACTACCAGATAGTACGTGCAAATGCTTAAGATGTATTATTATATTGCACTCAAGGCGATATTATTAGCTGGAACACTTTAAAAGGTATCAAAACAAGTCTGTGTCGTATATATTTCTATGCAAAAATATAAATGGGTGACTAAAACAGTCGAGAAAACTCGTACTTATTGCAGAAAATCTTACTTTATTTTTCGATCAACAAAGGTGGTTAAAACCGTACAGTTTATATTTCAACATGAGGATAAATCATTTTCCCACAAGGCGTTTAAATCTCCGCTCCCTGGGTAATATTACCCCATGGTTTGGTGTCCAGAGCAAGATGGCATTATCGTAGATTATCTGGCTTTTCCTACAAGACCGAAAGCAGTCTATTGACTAGCATATCTCAGTCACTTAATCTTCATATCATATCGAAGTTTGGGCAATTGTTAATATATTTCCCACTACATCATACTTCGTTTGGCTATGGATTTGATGGAATGCTATACAGAATAATTCCCAAGGAATTATTAAGTGACATAGGGCGATGCGGTTTGAGAAAAAGTGAACACTGAGCTGCAAATAAAATAAATCGTCTAAACATAGCAAAAAGTCCTTCATGAATATACATGGACTTTATATACACTATTCGAACAAATTTTATTGGGAAAAGTTGCATGTAAGAGGTTACCGCCTCCACAAGAACCAAATCTAATATACAAAAGACTTCTTTTTCTTCTTCTCCTTCTCCTTAATATTAGTAGTGTTTATTTGTAATATAGACCACTGGCCCATGATACATATCCATACATCATGCGGTACAAAAAGATGTTATAGTGTGTAACAAAGGAACATCATATTTATAAGAAGTAATATACATGAAAGTAACAATTACTGTTTTGTTTTTTTTCGAATATAGGTGAGATACAAGTATATATTGCACACTAATCAAACAAACGAATGTAAGAGTAACCCCAAAACTTGTGAGGATCAAGATTTGTGATACTGATCTAAAGTCATATATAGCAGGAGTCATTGATAAAACGGTTCCTCTAATCTTTAAGGCTTTTATAGTAAACAATGCTAAATTAGTCATCAGAATTTTACAAGTATCATTGTGTATAAAGGACCTAAATTTTTCTAAAGTTGGATTTTTATATACAAAGGTGGGTAAGTATTTTCTCAGTATTTCTCCATATAGCGGACAAGCAGTAATAAAATGGAATTCATTTTCGATATTACCGTTACAAATTTGACACAATCTTTCTTCATAGCAGATACTTTCATATCTTCCGGTATTACCTCTGACTGGCAAGTTCCCCGCTCTAATCATAGTGATTATATAACAAAGATCGTTATCTCCCAACAATTCTGTATATTTTTCACAAGTAAATTCTACTCCCAATGACCTATAGAAGCACAGTCTTTCTATCGACTTAATCTCATCCTGCTGCTTTTGCCTAAAAATATCCTCACATCTCTGTATGACTCGAAAATAGCTCCCATTCTTAACAATGGGGTTGAGGTTTGGAAGTTTCAAAGTGCCAATGATATTGAAACCGGTCATTTGTCATTTTGTAAATATATGTTTGGTATATACAAGTCTACTCTAAATACGATCGTATATGATGACTTAGGAATAATTAGCATGCAGAATATAAGATATAAACGTATTTTGAAATGCTGTCTTAGAATTAAAAAAATTCCAGAAGAGAGGCATCAAAACCGATGTTACAATGTACAACTAAGATTGGGAGAAAATTGTGATTGCTGGGCTAACAATGTTATAAAGCTTCAATTTAATTATTGTCCTGTCAGTATTTGGTGTAGTCAAGGAGTGAATGATGATCACACATTTCTTAGATATTTTTAGGCAAAAGCTTCATGCCGAGATTAAATAAATGAATGAAAAGACTGCGTTTCTATACGTCATTGAGAATAGAATTCAAGAGATTTTTGTAGTATTGAGAATAGAATGCGTTTGTCAAAGGTAACTAGAAATGTTAGGATATGGAGTATTTTGTTACGTAATCACTATTCTTAGAGAGGGTAACTTACAAATCAGGGGTTAAGCGGGAAAATACAATAATATTTGTTATGAAGAAAGATTGTGTCAAATTTGTAATGTTAATATCGAAAATGAAATTCATTATATTGCTGCTTGTCTTGTCCGCTACATGCAGAATTAGGAAGAAAATATCTACCCACCTTTGCACATAAAAATCCAACATCAGAATTATTTACAACCTTTATGCAAAATGATACTAGTAAAATTCTAATTCAGCGATGTTTTTGTTTTTTTTTAAAAGCCTCAAAGATCATAGAAGCAGTTTTATCATCAACTCATGTAAACTTAAGATCAATATCACTGGTCTACAATGTTTTAGAAATCGTCTGCTTCAGAGATAAAATGTGCTATTTGTTATGGATTTTGATGTGCTGAATTCAAATATTACAATTTAAACAACTGATTGGCTACTGTTTCCAAGATATATAAGTTTTTACATTTTACGTGTATGTATATTGTGTAAATAGTAGAGTTTTAATCATAAATTGTAAACATAGGTCTTTTCATGTGTTTATGGTTGCTTTAAATGGTAATATTTCACTTGTCCTGTTTATGTAACGCTTTATAAAAACAGCATAAGGGTTATATAAATAAAATTTATTATGAAACAAAAGGCAAAACTATTATATATATATATATATATATATATATATATATATATATATATATATATATATATATATATATATATATATATATATATATATAGCTTTAGTCCTATTTAGTGTCTACTCAGCGCTTCTTGGCTTGCCTCTTGTATTCATTAAATGGAGCATCTCTTGTCAGTGTTCAGCAATAGTCTGCAGACACTGATGGGCTCCATTTGCCCTGATAGCGTTTCTCCATTGTTGTAATGTCCTTCTGAAATCGCTCGCCGTGCTCGTCGCTCACTGCCCCCCAGTTCGGTGGAAACAAATCTAGATGAGAGTGCAAAAAATGCATCTTTAGTGACATGTTGCAAGCAAGGCTTTTGTACTCCTTGAGGAGGTTTTCCACCAAATCCCTGTAGTTGTCCGCCATGTTGTTTCCGAGAAAAGTTGTTGCCACTAACTGGAAAGCTTTCCATGCCGTCTTTTCCTTGCCACGCAGTGCACGGGCAAATTCATCATCTCGAAGAAGTTCACGAATCTCATCATCATCATCATCATCATCATCATCATCATCAGTCCCGTAGTCTGGTAGACTGTTGGAGCACCGTACAAGACCGAACAACCAGCTTCATCCATTCGTCTCGATTTTCCGTCTTTCTCAGTGAGTTGCTCAGTGTCAGGCCTGTCCACTCTCGGATGTTGTCTTCCCACCTCTTTCTCTGTCTGCCTCTCTTTCTTCTTCCTTGTACAGTGCCTTGAAGGATTGTCTTGGCAAGTCATGATGATCGTGAGACATGTCCATATCACTGCAGTTTACGTTTTTTCACTGTGGTCAGGAGGTCTTCGTGAGGCCCAATGTCTTGTCTGATCCTTTGCCGTATTTCTTCATTGGTGACACGGTCTTTGTATGAGAGGCCGAGGATCTTTCGGAAGCATCTCATCTCTGTGGCCTGTATCCTTTTCTCTAAGTCAGCTGTTATGGTCCATGTTTCACAGGCGTAGAGCAATATGGAGATCACCAGTGAGTGCATCAGTCTAACCTTTGAACTGAGTGCGATGTTCTTGTCGTTCCAGATGGGCTTCAGTTTTGTCACCGAGGCTGATGTCTGCGCAATCCTGGAGAGTACTTCAGGCTTTGATCCTTCATCTGTTACAATTATCCCCAAATACTTGAAGCTGTGGATTGTTTCTAGCTTCGTACCTTGGACCCTGATGTCAGTGCTGATGCCTTTGGTGTTGTTGGTCATCAGTTTGGTTTTCTCTGCACCGATTTCCATGCCGTAGGCTGCAGAGGTTTTGTCGAGGCTCTCTACTAAGCTAGCTAGTTCTTGCTCATTTCCTGCTAGTCCATCAATGTCGTCGGCAAAACGTAAGTTGGTGACTGTTCTGCCTCCGATGCTGACTGTCCCTTCATGCTTTTCAAGCACGTAAGCCATGATTCTCTCCAGAAAGATGTTGAATAGTGTGGAAGAGAGCAAACAGCCTTGTCGTGTCAGTCTTCACAAATCTGAGGACCAGCAAAGACATCACTTCACCTTGGAAATTTTCCACGGAGATACTTGAAAGCTGCTTGTGTTGTGTCCATGGCCTTGGCAAAGTTCTTCATTAAACCCAGCTTGATGTGCAAAGGTGGTAACAAAATCTTCCTTGAGTCAACAAGTGGTGGATGCTGAACACTTTTCTTCCCAGGCTCTAATGACTGTCGGAGTGGCCAATCTCTCTTGATGTAGTGGGAATCTCTCGCCCGACTATCCCATTCGCAGAGAAAACAGCAGAACTTTGTATATCCAGTCTGCAGACCAAGCAAGAGAGCAAGAACCTTCAAATCACCACAAAGCTGCCACTGATGTTGGTCATAGTTTATGTACCTCAAAGGTTGTTTCATGTTTTGATATCTTTCCTTCATATGGACTGCATGACCAACTGGAATTGATCGCAAAACATTGCCATTATGCAGCAAAACAGATTTAAGACTCGTCTTGGATGAATCAATGAACAATCTTCCCTCATGTGGATTATGTACGATGCTGAGGGCTTCCATCACACCATCGATGTTGTTGCAGGCTACAAGATCACCTTCCATGAAGAAGAATGGGACAAGATCCTTTTAACGGTCACGGAACATGGAAACCCTAACATAACCTGCCAGAAGATTCCATTGCTGTAGTCTGGAGCCCAACAGTTCTGCTTTCCTCTTGGATAGTTCCAAATCCCTGACACGGTCATTCAGTTCCCCCTGTGTTATGAGGTGTGGTTCAGAGGAGGAGGATGATAGCAAATATGGGTGATGTGACATTGATGGTTCAGACTAGAAGTTTCATATTCTTCCTCTTCCACGTCTGACTCGAATAAGAATGATTCTGGTGCATCAGAAACCGGCATTCCTTCTCCGTGATGTACTGGGCGTATAGCTGATGGAATATTTGGATAATCCACAGTCCACTTTTTCTTCTTTGACACATCTTTGCCAACTGGAGGAACCATGCAGAAGTAACAATTGCTGATATGATCTGCTGGCTCTCACCAAATTATTGACACTGCAAAAGGCATAGATTTCCTTTTCCTGTTCAACCACTGGCGAAGATTTGTTGCACAAGTGTTGCTGTCCTGATCTCCAATTTTGCAGCCAAAATAAAGGTGATAGGTTTTCTTAACCGTAGTGATTATACTGCGCTTTTGTGATGCAAAAGTCACTTCAGCACAAACATAGCAGAAGTTATCTGCATTGTTCACAAAAGCACGACACTGTATGATTTCTAGAGTTGATATAGGGCAATTTGTGATATAAGCTTAGTTATGATTGCATCATCTATGACCTTTAGGAATAACATGATGCAATTCATATCATATATGACGCAATACCAGCTTCAGAATGCATCAATCATTGTTTTGCCTAAACAGCAAGTACTGTCCAAATCCAGTCATAAATTTATTTATAGATCCAGTCAAAGATGTACATGTATTTTAGTCATTTCTTGTTTAAACGGAGATCCCTTTCCTTTATAACTC
>JAECUM010034640.1:0-12110 GCA_016617855.1 Megalonaias nervosa
TATATAAGATTACACTGAATCGTTAAACCTGAAACTTAAAGATTTACATTAGGTCGTCAACTGTGTAAATGTTTAAAACATAATCAAACCCCGATAAGGACTCCTTGCATTTATTAAAAAAATGTCTAAAATACGAATACTTGTCTGTAGTTGTTGACATGACGATACATAAACGCCTGTTGCAGCATTCAGTGTAGTCCAAGTTGCATCCTCCGTAGATCCTTCTAATCTCCAGTTGTAAATACGTTCGACATTAACATTTAGTCGACCTCGTAACTGAAATTTCCATATGGATATAGCTTTTGGACATTGTATCTTGATCCAAAAGTTAGATGTTTCTCAGTTTGTGGTTCACTCTAACCCTTCAGATATCGCGCTGTTAAACGCAAACGCATAATTCGGATTATTTCCCGGATGTTGTGTTCAAGCAGATGCAATAGAACCCCAACGATTGTCTGTAGCGTCTACGAGATGTGGAATATGATCATCACTATTCTTAACCCGTTTTACACCACCACCACTTTCTGAAACATTATCAACGTACTGTTTATTTAGAAGATCAGAAGCAGCAACAGGTACATATGTAGAAGTTATGTTATTGGCGACCATGTCGATTGCACCTGTCATTGTACCTCCTGTTTTTTTTAAGATAAGCAGCATCTGCAGCATTAATAGCTGTATCAACGTATAGTTTATTTGCTAAGTCAGAACCATTGCTGACGAGCCCATATCAAATTCTCCATTCATAGTATCGCCAGATTTTATAACGAAATTTTCCTTGACGAACTTGACATTTGCCACAAAATTGTCTTCTGCTAGATTTGTGTTATTTAACTGAGTAACGATTATTAGTTTTACATTAAGCTGATCATAAGATACAGCATCTGTTGCAGCTGGTAGAAAGTTTGATGGAAGACCTGTCATTTTAGCTCCAACGGTAAATGTTGGGTTTCATAGGCTGTATCACCAGATTTATTGATTTTCAAATTCGATACAGTACTAAGCTGATTTAAACTGACAGCTTGACTTGGGTTTTGATTTGGCGGTGGATACGTTGTTTCTAAATTTATAACTTTTTTACCGCTCATATTTATCTTGCCAGTCATAGTTCCACCGTTAACGACAACTTATTACTGTCAACATACTTGAGCTGCGAATAGCTAACTGCATGAGTATTATTTGCATTAGAGGGAGAATATGATGTCTCTAAGTTTATAATTTTATTATTGCTCATGTTTGACGAGCCAGTCATCGTTCCACCTGTCCGGAAGATATAAAAATGTTATCTGAAAAGGACTATTAGATAGGTTAGAAGAAGGACAGAAGAAAGTTTTAGAAAATTTCTGAAATAATATAAGACCCTGACGCACGACAAGCTGAATTATTACAAAAATTGGTATAAACTGCTGATTTGAAAGATTTAGTTTTAGAATCAGTACGGCAACAATAAGATATTGTGATGTTCAAAAAGTGTCAAAAGATAAGCAGTTTTAATTTTACAAAGATATGCTAGAAAAATAACTAGCAATGATGATTACAAAACTTTTATTAATAACTATTTAACAGAAACAATATGAATGATTTTAATCAAATTCGTACTTAGAACAGTAAAACATGTAAAAGTTTTATTAGTTTATTAGAAAAATTTCTAAAGATGGTGTTGAAGCAGATCTAATCAAAGATTATACTAAACAAGATCCTTTAGTATTATATAATAAAATACGTGATGGAATTATTACTAGAGTTATTAGAGAAACTGCTGATAAGTATAGAACTAGAAAGGACCCATACCAATGGACATTTTATCAGTTATTTCAAAATATTGATGTAAATCGCATTTCCAGAAAAACGTAGGTCAAGGACTTAAGATCTATAATTCACAAGCTGAAATAGTTGATCGATTAAGGTTACTAATATCATCAAATGAAGCTGGTAATGTTAGCACAGAAATTTACAATGAAATTGTTGAGATACTAGATTATTTGAGATCAAACGATCTTTAACAACAAACGAACATCAAGTGCTACACAGCTATCTTATACACTAAGTGGTTTGCATTATATCTGCCGATCAAAAATAAAAATGTTACTAACAACATTACTACTTGATTCATCTCAAACTACAGCTGATAACGCAGACGTGTCTGTTATTGATAATCCGCCGATCAAGCTAGATTTGAATCAGCAGTATGAAAGTGGGCTAGTTTCAGCTACAGCTTGGCACTCTATGGCCAACGTTAAAACTAATGTCAAAGACGATTTTACGTTTCAGTCTGGTACCTAGACAACAGTTAAGATAAATAAAAGGAGCTTATAGCCTAACATATCTTAACAAAACAATAAAATCATTAATAACAGCAAACGGCGGTAATTCTGATAATTTTGAACTTACTCCAAAGTATAACATATTAAGCGCCAAAATAACACTAAAAATTAATTTACTTGTTGATTTTAGTACAGCTAACAGTTTCGGATCTTTATTAGGTTTTAATAAACAACAATATGGATCTGTTGCAGCTGAAACTATCTCATATGAAGTTGAGTTAATATAACAGAAGTAAATACGATTTTAATAAACTGTTCTATAGCATCAGGTTCTTATACAACACGTGGAAGTCAAGGACAAACAATATATAGCTTTTCTCCTGATGTTCCACCTGGTAATCTGATGCAAGTAATTCCAAGACAAATTATATATTATCCGATTAACGTTGAAAATCAAACATCAGCTATAACAGTGACATTAACAGATCAATCTGACCGATAACTTGATCTTAACAACGAAATGGTCACGTACTACTTACATCTACAATCAGTCTAGGACTGTTAGCGGTCTGAAATTTTTATTAGATATTTCTATATAAACGAAGCAACGAAATATTTATAAGCGAAAATTCGTAGGAGGTTTCTTTGGAAACATATTCTCTAAAATAGTTGAAAATATACATGGAACAGCAAATAATGTAGCACCAATTGCGTTAGACGCGTCAAAAACGTTTTCTACTGGGGCTGCATCTGTATCAGGTACAGCTGTTGGACGAAAGCTTGCTGATAAAATTAAGGACAGAATGCTTGGAACTCCGCCAAGTGCAGCAGATATAAAACAAGTAATTTTTTTAATTGCACAGAAACAGCTACGGCGTGGATAAAAACGACAAAAAAAACATACTATCTCCACCAGGCGAAGAAATTATTTGAAAACTTGTTACGAAATTAGATCACGTCCAGGTATTGCGGCGTTCTAGTGGGTTGCTTTGCAACCACAGACCACGATTTTGTCTAACAATAACAGATAAAGAATGTCTGTCAAAAATTACCTTGACCTGACCGAGGAAATAGCAGTAGATAACTCAATAATAGAATTTGAGTATGTTGAGTATCTTGACGAAAATTCATACGAGCCTGATAAAATGGGCAAAAGAACCTTTAACACACGTGACGAAGATGTGTTTCTGTTGCCGCACAAAGCCGTATTTGAAGTACGAGGTAGAATCGTAACGACTGCTACTCCACCTGTTGATACTGTAGCTGATACACAAATAACACTTGTTAACAACGGCCGGAGTTTGTTCAAAAGCGCTTGATATCAGCTAGATAATCAGACCGTAAAAGATACTTCTATGCACTTGCCAGTAGTATTCTTAACCGTGTGTCCTTTTTGTGAGGATTATTCACGATCTGTTGCAACAAATATGCTGTGGTTTAAAGATACTGGACCTGGCACAGCTGCTGCAGTTGATTTGTTTAGATTAGCTAATACTCCTCCTGTAATTGCAGGTGCTGACGATGCTGATAATCTTACTAATATTAACGTATATTTAGCGCCACTTCATGCTTAATATGGATCAGCGCCATCAGCAGATAATGTAATCGATAACGTTAGGAACGCTCTGATAGCTCTTTGTAATGAGATTGGAATTCTTACTCCACCAGCTGCTGATGCTAATGAGGCTGCGCTGTTAACTAAAGCTCAGTCTATTGTTCCTTTCACTTCAACTACAACGTATAAAGATGGCTATATTAAACGACGAAAATTTACAGACAGCTCAAGTCAAATAACTATGATGCTGCCGCTTTGCACAATATTCGATTTTACCGCGACTAAAATAGGTATTTCGTGGGACAAAACATACACTTATACTTGACCGAGTAGATCAAAACGATTGTCTGATGCATGCTGCAGGTGTTGATGATGTTCAGTTTATAATTTCACCACTAGCGCTGCGGATGCCACAAGTCATTCAATCTATCTATAAATCAATAGAACTTGAGTAAATGTTGACCGTGTATACCAAGAAATTGTATTTTATGCAAAACAAAATTTATCAAATAGCAGTACCAAATTCGACTAATAACATATGGCGAATAACAACAGCACCAAGCGAACAGTTACCAAGACACGTATTTATCGTCTTTCAGCGACAAAACTGACGTAATAGTCAACTACAAAACAATTCTGTGTTTGACAGTCCAGATGTTCGATGATTATTTGTCAGAATAAATTCTAAGCAGTATCCAGAACGAGCAATCGAATGTGATTTTAGAGCTGGAGCTAATAGAGATGTGTCTCGTGCTTACATGTACCTGATGCTTATAGGAGAGCTCAAATTTCAGTTGGAGAGTTTAGAACACTTTATCCGATATTTCACTTTGACGTATCAAAACATTCAGAACGAGCTATCGGATCAACATCAGATATCGAGGTTATATGGACACTAGGAGCAAACCCAGCCGTTGCATATTATGCATATGCTCTAATTGTATCTGATAGGTTCTTAACGATAGATTCGACCAAAGGTAGAATGACTGTCCAATGTAAAGACTACGGTGTGAAGTGCTCTGCACTTTACAGCAAGCGGTATAAATTTATCAAAATTTATCAAACCAAGGCAGAATGTATAAAATTTCTACAAAAGAAAGAATACATAAATTTTCTAACAAAAGAAAGAATCTATTTTTTTAAACAAAAGGCAGAATGAATAGATTTTTTTAACAAAAGACAGAATGCATAGATTTTCTAACAAAAGGCAGAATGTATAGATTCTCTAGAAATAATGTATAGATTTTCCAGCAAAAGGCAGAATGATTATCCAAGTATAAACACTGAAGGTGTGAAGTGCTCTGCTCTTTACGCAAGTGGTATAATTTTTTCGAAACGAAAGAAAAATATATAATAAAATAAAATATAATAAAATATATTATACATGAAATAAATTTTTCGTCGGGACAAGTTAAAAACTAGCACAAGTTATCGTCAAACGACAGTTCGTTTCGTTGAAGATAGTCTGCGGACCAAGATCACAGAGCGATCCAGTCAGCAAAATGTTGCTAACCAATAGACAAATCAAGAAAATGCGATGGCAAAAACCTTTTATTTTGATTTTATCAACATCACAAATTACTGCAATGGCGCGAAGTAAAGAAATAAGCGAGGATTTCCTGGGTCTGCACTAGCAACTATTGCAAAAACTGTGCTATAAAACTACTTCCGGTACTTGGAACATTAGGTTTAGCTGCAGCATCAGGTGCGTTATCTGGAGCAACTAAAAAGGCGGTGTCTGGTGACGGAATCAAACAACTTGTTTGAAGTGCTTTGCACTTTATGATTTTGTCTAACAACTAAAATAAAAAAATGCCACCTAATCGAAAGACAGCTAAAAACAAGAGAACAACGACGACGACGAATCGAAAAAGGCGGATTTATAGGTCCGCTGCTGGCTGGTATAGCGGGGATTTTACTTCAAAACCTGCTGGGAATAGGACGCGGACTGCGGAATAGTCCAATGCAAACAACAAAAAGAAAAAGATTGGGGAAACGTCTGATGCTACCACGGACTCGCCGATGAGTAATTTGAGATTCTGGATAAGCTGAAAGATGTCAACGGATTTCTATTTTCAAAAGATGAGATATCATCACTGCTCTAAACGCAAGGTGTTTCGTCAACAGCTGCAGAAAGTTGTATAGTAAATATACAAAATTTCAGCGATGCATCTGGTACGCATTGGGTTGCAATTTATAAAAAATAATTATTTTGATTCGTTTGGTCTGCCACAGAGTGATGTTATCAAACAGTACATGCTATCGTCAAAGACACGATACAAAAATAAATTATTCGTCTAATCAAATTCAGCCAGTTGAAAATGCGGCTTATGGATATTATTGTGTAATATTTATCAAATAGATGTCAAGGACAAACGGAGATTTTCTAAAATGTATTCTGCAATTTACTCCTAAACCTAGCGCAGAAAACGATAAGTTCGCAATTTTGTCTAACAAGCAAATATAAAAACTGACTACCTATTGACTCAAGTGCAGAAGTAAAACAGAAAATACAAACGTGGGCTCCGAGAGCCCCACAACAGAAACAACTAAAACAATATATTAATATTGAAAAGTATTTGCGCTGTTTGAAGTAGAAAAAAGAGTATGTTTCTTAAACAAGCTAAACCACAAGTAACTTGAGATGGTCTGCTTGATAGCGGACCGCTAAAGGTTATTTTAGTCGACGATTAATAATAAGATGAAATGTAAACGCGAAGCAGATCACGATTTGTGTATAGAGCAGGACAAAATAATAACTCACTGTCAGTGTTGTAATCAACGAGCTGTAATCGGATCCGGTTTTGATATTCACAAGTTAATTGACAAACTACCGAAACCCAAAAGTGGGTGGACATTGCCATCTCACAAATATATTGGACTTTGGAACCCGGTCGATCAACAACTTGATGAAAATGACAACCCAATGTCAGGTCAAGAATCTTATAAGCAGATTGACTCAGTTATAATGCGTCATGACATATGTTACCGGGACAATGAAAACGATAAACCTGGTTGTGATCGGGTTATGCTTGACGCACTGTGAGATATGAAACCGAACGGAATACAAGAGCGAATTGATCGTAAACTAATGCTGGGTCTTATTGGAGCAAAATATAAACTTGGGTTGGGAAAGCCCCAGCAAGTTGAGAACGTTCTTTATGACACCAGAGTGCAGAGCACTCTTAAACATGAATATTTTCTGTAATTACGCGCTTAGTGAACCTGTAGCAAATAAAACTGGAACAACTATAACAAATGCGCTAAGAGTTATTATAGCAGACAGCTCGCGTTCTGGAGATACGCCAAGAAAGCCTAATAAAATTTGGACTGACCACGGATCGGAATTTTTTAATAAATAATTCGAGAAGTTTCTATCACAGAAACATATCTGCAACAACGTCACTGGAAATGAGGGAAAAGTGTTATTGTCGAGAGATTTAATCGCACGTTAATATAAAAGATCTACAAGCACTTCACAACTAAAAACACAAATAGATACATTGATGATCTGCCGCTGATTGTATCAGATTGCAATGACACAAAACACAAAACATTAGGAATGTCGCCCAAAGAAGCGGTTAGAAATCCAATACTAGTAAATGAAAATATGTACCGTAGACACAAGTTTAAGATCGGTGACAGAGTTAGAATTTCACTAGTCAAGAAAGCTTTGAAAAGGGTTTTACTCCGAATTGGTCTGAAGAGGTATTTGTTGTTGACAAATTTTGACAGCAATACCTGATACATATAAGCTGAAAGATCTAGCCCGGGGTAATAATCCCGGAGAAGAAATTACTGGAAGTTTTTATGAACAGGAACTACAAAACACGGATCAGGAAATATTCGCCATCAAGCGAATAATAGCAACAAAGGTAAGCGAAGTTTGCTTAAATGGAGGGGTTACAGCGATAGTTTTAATAGTTGGGTATCAAGAAGTAGCATTATTTTATAAGATCAGCATAAATTCTTAGTATTTTAAGAGAACAGACTATCATTTGATAGGTTTGCACAACGACCATAGATGATGTTTTCTATCTGCCGCGAGATCCATCAGATTCAACATTTTAGCAAATATAAAGTCGAACTTTATTTTTTGTTGGCTTCCTGGTTTCTTGACGTTAAAGAAAGGTCGAATCATTCCAGAACACTTGATGTTCAGCAACGGCAAAATCAAACTTCTTGATTTGTTTTATCCTAGGTGATATTTAACGTCATATCTGCCTGATGTTGGTCTACCGTAGCTCTTTCTATCGGATACAACTACTTCTGCATTATCATCAATTAGTAATCCGCCTGCTAGTCGAGTTAGAAATAGGTATGTTTGAAGATCGAAGATCTTTGGATCAAATTCTTTTTGTTTTGTTTCCGCAGATTTTGGTACTGCAACATCAGAATAAACTTCGTGATGGAGATCAGGCAATCTTTTTGCGAACAACAGAGTTTTTTGGGGGCATTACACAAATAACTTTAGTCTAAGACAAGTTAACTAAAGATATCAATTGTTATATACAATGCAAGAACTAAACCTTTGAATTGAAGCAGCTGCAAGAAGCTGTTAGACAGTATTTCAAAATAGAAGTTACTGTTCCAGTTTTCGTGAATGTTATTCTTGAGCAAGGAGAAAATGATAAAATACTGCTGACAACAGACGAAAAAAATATTAGAAGAAAATCATATTTCTGTTGTCAGGCATGATAGGGATGCTATAATATATTGGTGATACTATTGTATTAGTTCACAAGAGCTTGGCTGATACTGAGAATCAATCATATTTAAAGATGATTCTGACACTAAACTTCTTCGAAAAAGTTGAATTTAATTTTCCATCAGCAACTCGCTTGACCGATGCTTCATTAATATCAAAATATTTAGCTGCTGCATAAAGAGATGGAAATGAAATTTTTTCGTTAGTTTCCAATTTTATTGATACTACTAGTCTTAGATTTTTTAAATTGGCAGGATTTCCAGCATTACCACGACATACGTTTTCCTTTTGTGTGACAATTTCCAATATTACCACGACATACGTTTTCCTTTTGTGTGATAATTTGCAGATTTTTCAAACGATTATCTGTTTTAATGTTGTTAAGGTGATCAACTACCAAACTATTAGGAATCGAACCGTTAAAAACTTCATAAACGAACCTGTGTGAGCGATAACTAACATGATCAATTTGAGCGCCTGGAATATTTATGCGCAAATAACCAAATTTATTATAATTTCCAATAATTTTCTTTCTTTTGATGTTTCTGAAATCATAATTGGATTTTCTAATATTAGTTTTGCAAAGATAAATTTTCGATAGTATTGTCAGTAATACTTCCATTTCCTGATGACTCGCATTCCTTCTGGAATTTTCTCACAGAACAAATAAATATAGCCCTTGAAAAACATCTCAGTATATTCAACATCATTCTCCGATTTCACTTTTATCTTGTACCCCACCGGGGCTCTAATCCCAAAAGAAGCACCTGTTTTTAGGTTAATGACGACACCCAGCATATTACCAGCATAACAATTGGATTTCGAATGAGTATAGACTATCTCTTGCTCATTCACGCTTGGGATTAGATCTATTGATAGTATTTTTTGCTGCATTATACGAATGACATTTTACATGTTTAATTGATTATATTTTCATACTTAATTAGAGAAATCATCGTCATATAAATATATCAAGCTAAAATTACGTGACATCGCGAAAAGGGGTTTAATGTAAACGGAAAGCAATTTTGTGAACAAGATTGGAACAGCATTTGCGGAATTTGATAATAGTTGGAAGTTTGACAATCAACTTGTTCTAGAAAATTTCTCCGCTATGAATTTATTTCATCTACGACAGCTAGTTGTTCAAGGTGAACTTGACAAACACAAGAGACTAAAGATTATTATACAATATCACGTTCTACTAACAAAATTGCACATAACCGATAAAGTGAGAAATGAAGAACTTGCTTATCCCTATATCACAACAAAATCGAAAAGATTCTTAGTAGGAACAAATCTAAAATCGTTAGCTGATGAAGTGCATCAGGAAATATGGAAACACATTGAGGAATATACTGCATCAAGTTTGGGTTGGAAGTCTGAGTCAGTATCTGAGAATCTGTTTCATACGATGAAATATAATCCGCTGCGTGGAAGCTCTTATGTTGATTTACCAAGTAAAATCAAAAACACAAAATGCTGTATAAATATAAAAAAATAATTGTGACAGGTGTTTTCAATGGGCGATTTTATCGGTACAATTTCCTGCTGATGATCATGTTGATAGAGTAACAAATTATTACGAGCACTTTAGGAAACTAAATTTTAGCGGAATAGATTTTCCAGTTGTCGAAAGTCAGATTCCAAAAATTGAACAGTAGAATGTTTCTGCTAATGTATTTGGAGTTGATGATAACAATTGTGTTTACCCCAGATATGTTAGCGATAAGGCATCTCAGCAAACGGTAAATCTGTTGTTCTACAAAAATCATTATATTTGGATAAAGAACTTTAGCAGATTTTTGGGTAAGCAGTACAGCAACAGAAAACGAAAACTTATTTCTGCTATAGGTGTTTACATGGTTGTAGCACTAAAGAAATTTTAGACACACATAAGGAGTACTGTAAAAACGTGCAACGGATTAGTATGCCAAGCGAAGATGAAAAGATATTACAGTTTGTAAATTTTAACCATAAAACGAGGGTACCTTTCGTGATTTATGCAGATTTCGAGTGTATTTTGCGACAAGTACTAGGAGTTGAAAATAACACCAATAAATCATCAACAAGAAAAATACAAGAACATGTTCCTTGTGGAGCAGCATATAAAGTTATTAGTGTTGTTGATAAAAGTTTATCAAAACCTATCAAAATTTATCGCGGCAAAGATCCTGCTGTTTGGTTTTTAAAGAACATAATTGATGAAGTAGATCGTATCATGCATCTGTTAGGCACAAATGTTAGGAAGATACCGTAAACAGCAGAGTAAGAGTTAGAATTTGAATCGGCAAAATAATGTCAAATTTGCGAAGGACAGCTTGGACAGGACAGAGTTTGAGATCAGGAAAAAATCGTGGAGCAGCACATGACAACTGCAATTTGCACTACAAAGTTCCAGAATTTGTATCTATTGTTTTCCATAATTTCCGAGGATATGATGCTCATATTATTGTAGAAGCATTTGGTAGCAAAGAAATTCAAGAACATCTAAAGCTCAACAGCAGTATCAAATGTATCCTAAATAATACGGAAAAATATATGTCTGTTACTCTTGGGAGACAAGGATTCATCGACAGCTTGCAGTTTATGGCAGCTTCACTAGATGAACTTGTAAAAGATTGTAGTAAGTTTGACAATCTGACAGATAATTTCGTGAAAAAAGTCAAATTTGCTAACAAGAAAAGGAATCTTTTCATACAAATATCTTGACGATTGGAGTAGGTGTGATAAAACGGAGTTGCCTAACAAAGATAAATTTTATTCTGCGCTAAATCTAGAATATATTACAGAAGGTGAGTATGATTATGCTTAAAAAATGTGGAGCGAATTTGGTTGCAAGACCTTTGGTGATCATTACCATTTATGTTTGGTGACCGACGTGCTATTGCTAGCTGATGTGTTCGAAAACTTCAGAAATGTCACCTGTATCAACTATGGACTTGATCCTGCTTGGTACTATTCTGCTCCAGGTCTGTCGTGGGATGTTCCGCTGAAGTTCAGCAAATGAAACTAGGCTTATTAACAGACACAGACATTTCTGCTTTATTGAGAAAGGAATCCGAAGTGGAATTAGCGTGAAAACAAAAACAAAATATGCTAAAGCTAATAACAAATGCATGAAAAATTACAACAAAGATCTTCCGTCGTCATACATCATCTTTCTAGATCCAAACAGTCTCTATGAATATGCTATGTCCGAACCGATGCCATATGGTGGTTTCAGGTGGATAAATGCTGAGCAATTTCTAAGCGAAACAGAAAAAGATATACCAACGGAATGCTCACATTCTGATGTTAGTTATTTTGTGGAAGTTGACCTCGACTATCCGATGGAATTACATGATCTACACAATGATTACCCGTTTTATCCAGAGTTGTTGATGATCGATTATAGTTTGTTTTCAAAAGAGCAGCAGAATATACATCAACATTGGGGAGTTGGTAATAAATTGGTTCAAAATTTACTTGACAAGCGGAGATATGTGATTCATTATAAAAATCTAAAGCAAGCACTAGATCACGGATTAGTCGTGCGAAAAGTTCATCGGGTTTTAAAGTTTAATCAGTCTCCTTGGATGAA
>JAECUM010034642.1:0-15584 GCA_016617855.1 Megalonaias nervosa
AAATTACCTATATAAATTTGTTCAGGTATATATATATATATATATATATATATATATATATATATATATATTCTTTCAGATGGAGAACTATTTCCTTACCCCTTGTATGCTTCATCAGCAATCTCCCAGAGAAGTTATCTACCCTGTACAAGATCCCCGCATGGTGGTCACACCAGTCTTATGTTGTGTCTTTAGAGGGAAGTATCTGCCACCTCCCATCTTTCACAGACTAATTGCTGCCTGTGTATCTCGATGGCCAGTTGCCAAGAAGAAGGAGACATCAGAGAATCTCATTTTCTGTGGATGCTGTGTTTTTGACCTAGACCTTTTCCATAGACTAACTTTGTACTGTAAGAACTATGTTGTATTTGCAAGAATAACTAGGATGGTAATTGATGAAGTCAATACCCCCAATGCAAAGTTGTGTAACAAAGTTAGAAAGTTCATTACTCTGAATCTGTCCAAGATTACCTCATACCTTGGCCAGAACTTGCAGTACGAGTTGCGTATACAGTACCCACTATCTCATTGTGTCTCTGAAGATGTCATGGTCGGATTTTCCCCACCGTTTGAGACTTGGTTTGCAGATGAGGTGAGTTGTTGCTGAATTTTAACTGAAAGGAAGGAACATACAATTCTGTTATTGTCTTCTCCTAATGTACTGTTGTACTGGGGTGTTGTCTGGTTGTATATACAAGTTCCCAGGCCATAGGTGAAGTCACATTACCTTAGTAGATCACACTTAAGGATAAACAGTTATTATTGGAGAAGGCAGAAATAGATTTAATACATCATGTAATGTAATGTGACATCATGTAATGTTGGCCTGTGACTGGAACAGATGTAATGACCTGTTATTAGGCACCAGTGCCAGAGTCTAGGGGAAATATGCAGTGCCATAAAATAAATTCCTATTGTTAGACAATCTGAACATGAGAAAACTTATTATTGCTATTGTCCTTTCAAAAAGTCCTGTAATCAGGCTGTCAGAACTTGAAAATTTATCTTGTGATATAATTCATATACATGTATATTGACCTCAAATAAATTTCTGCAGATAATAATTTGAGAATTTGTCACAAGACCTACTTTATGTATATTGATCAGAAATGCAATTTATCCTGCGATTTACTCGCTGGTAATGTGTATTGACCTAAATTAAAACCTTGTTAGACAATCCCTGAACTGGAGAATGTATCATGTAATCTACTTTAAGAAAATTCATTCACCATGTTTTGAAGATTGATTTGCAGTGAAGCAGTACTTATAATATGACAGAAATTTGGTTGGACTGGTTACGTTCTTGGGGGTATTTATTTTTAGCTTTAAAATGCACCTTTTAATAAAATTCTGGTATCTATTTCCATTCACTGATTGTATCCTTTCAACATCCAAATGAAAGTTAGACATTGCTTTTGCTTAAGTAATGTACTTTGAATGGAATGAGCCAAAAATATTAAACCCCAGCTATAGCCTATCCTAGAATTTATCTTATAACCTTAGTTGTGATATTTTGCAGCAAATTTATATCAAAGGTTGAAGTACATGTGTATTTAATTTATTAATAATTTTTGTCCAGCTGAATTTGTGGCAGTGATATTTCAGCAATGACAGTGTGTAGAAATGTCAACATTGTAGCATTCCAGTAGTTATGCAGTTTGTACTGTATAATATATCATGTACTAAAAGACAATTGAATCATCATTTACCACTTTGTTTAGAAGATTTATATATAGTAAAGCAGTTATTTTATGCAACAGAAATTTGGTAAAAAAATTTTTAAATGTTTACTTTTGCTTAAATAATATATTTAGAATGGAATGAACTAAAAATTTAAAACTTAGCTAAATCGTACGATTTATCTTTTAACCTTAGATCTTACATCAGAAGGAAAACTAATAATTTTTGAATTTATTAAATGGATCATAAAAGGACTACATATATTTGCAAACTTTTGGGCACCTAGAAAATCAGCTCTAGAGTTTGCAGTTTGAGTAAACAAGATTGGCATTTCACAGCAACATTTCTTTAATAGCTATTTAATGCAGATTGTGAAATGGATGTTGATGAATATATAACAGAGTCACTTCAGTAGACACACATTTTGTTAGCAGGAGTGATTTTCCTTAAGGCACACTGTGTCAATAGGAGAGACTTTCCTTAAGGCACACTGTGACTGTGGCTGTGAGTTTCCTAAAGTCAGTGTCCATAGGTGTGATTTTCCTTAAGGCACACTGTGTCTCTAGGAGTGATTTCTATTCATATTATCATTTAGCTGAATGCTGATGGATGGACTGTTCTGTAAAAGATATGTATGTATCAAATAAATTATCAAAGTGTGTTTCTTATGATCACCTGTTTAATATTTTAATAAATATAAGTACTATCTGTATTTTTCAAATTGATATTTTATCTTCATCTGACAAACCAGGAAAAATAGTGTTGTTGCAGTAACCCAAAATAATCCTTTACATCATTTTCCATACCATTTTATCACTTCTTCTGTCCTTTTTTTGGTGATGAGATCATGACCATGTAGATTACTATGCTAGTTCATGAGACCTAGGTGAGAGATTCTATTACAGCTCAAGTTCAAATCCTGCTTTGAATGATATATAACTCTAACATATTTGATTAAATTGGTATCATTGTAAACAAATTTATTTCACCTAATCATGTACCTAAATATATAACGTGGAATCCAGGTACTTTCCTATCAGTGTGTGTGAGTGTGTATGTTGCTATATAAATAGTACTCTATTCTAAGAGGGGTTTGTCTTTTGGAAAAGTCCATCATTGTAAGTAGATACACGTAGTTGTTTGTAGTTATCAACCTCATATCATGAATTTTTGCTGCAAATTTTATATTTGGATTTTGGTAGTGAGAGCCCCCATACCTATCCATCCTGATGTTATTTTTTTATATAGCACTGTTGAAAAATAGGAAATCGCAATCTGATTTGCATAAATTTCTTAGACTTGGGAACTCTTTGTTTGCAGTCAAAGGGAAACCCCGTTCTTTTCTTTTGATCTTGATGAAATAGAACCAGAATTTTCTTTTACACTTCTGACATGATAGTAATGATCATCTGAATAGTCATTTTATTGTTATGTTCATTCATTGACAACATGGGTGTTTTAGTAATATTGACCTTCCACTTTCTTTAGGGGCATGATCCTGATATACCTCTAACACCTGAGCACATGAATCATGCTCGCCTCTGTGTTGCACTCACAACTGTTTGTGGAAATGCCATGAGAGAAATCCTCCGCACCCAAGTTCCTGCACCACACACAAACATCTACCAGGCACTTCTAGCCAATAAAGGCAAACTGACCAGGAGAATGGGAAGACCACTTCTTAGACCAGATCAAATGCAGTTGGTTTTCCCAGACCCTCTTGGGAAGAAAACAGGAACATTGGACCAGTTTGAGCTTTCATTGCTATATACTCTGATCAGAAATGTCAGTACAGTTAGTGCTCCAGTAACAGGCTGGGGAAATGACCCACATGATCAACCAAGGGACACATCTCTAGGAGCTAGTGTGGAGCGAATTCGTTCATATAGGAATCATATCAGTGGTCATTCCCCAGATGGAAAGATTAGCCGACAATATTTAGAGGATTATTGGAACAAATTTGAAGCTGTGATTCATGACATTGAAGCTGTAATTGGTGGACAGGAATACAGCCAAGAGCTTGAGAAGCAAAAGAAACAGGTGATCTCCATCTATGAGGCCTGTTAGCTGCAAATGAAAATCTTGAGTTAAGAGCAACAGGTAAAATGTAAAAGTACAGTGTGCATGATATCATGGCAGAACATGAATATGACATGTCAGGAATAATGAGGTAGAAAGGATGGTTTCAGATTAAGCATCCTATTTGTTTGTACAAGGTTTAAAATTTAAAACTTTCTGGATACTTAAATGGGAGTACACTGTATTTAACAGTAAAATATCAGTAGTTGGTGTGAAATTAATGGGTACTTAATGGGAGTACCATATTTAATATATATCTTGGGACAAGATAAAACAAATGATTTTTAGCTTTGTGCCCATAGACCACTCTGTTGGCCTAAGTGATCGGAGCTTCGATTGCGGGAGATCACAGGTTTGAACCCCAGCCAAGTCATACCAGAGACTTATAAAAATGGTACTAACAGCTGTCTCGCTTGGCGCTTAGCATTAAGAGGTTAGTGTTAGGACTGGTCAGCCTGGTGTCAGGATAATGTGACTGGGTGGGACATCATGCTACATGTCTGCGGCATGATACTCCTGTGCTAGACATGGCTATAAACTACCACACTGCATACATTGCAGCAGTATAACTGGAAAATAGTTAACACTACGTTAAAAATTCAAACCTCACACACGCACACATACACAGCTGGTTCCCATAACTTACGGTTATACTTTTTCTTAACTGGATCATACATCACAGAACCTATGGAGACAAAACAAGTTTTGTTGAATTTGCTGATCTTTCTCCCACATGCTACAGTAAAGTGGTTTAATAGAATGCTTATTTGATAACACCCTAAAAGAAACTAACTTTATTTATTTTTGTTCTCATAAGCAATTGATGTGCTAAGTAAACTTAACCACTATCAGAAATTATGTGCTTTGATGTAGTGTACATATCCATAGCGTGTGTTGCTTATCTTGAGTAAAAACCTTTACTTGCTGTTCATTAACGTGAAGATGTATAAATACATCTGTTTGGTTCTCCTCAGGGGTTTCAACATGAAATCAGACTGAAAATTGGATCCAACAAAATCACAAATGAGAGAGAGAGAGAGAGAGATGACAGTTGGTTAAAGGCACCAGCAGTTCACATTGACATGGTGTATGGTGCAAAATAACCAAGGGTGTTTTATATCCAGGTTAACAATATAACAAAACTTTGCACAAAGAAAGTTATTCAAACATTCACTGTGAGTGCATGTTAGCATGGTTGCAAAAGTATTCTTATTGACAATTAACACAGTGTATGCTGTAATACCTGCAGACATCAACGTCTGTTTGTATCAACAAGGTGGCAAAAAATAATAGTTTGGGCAGTGACTAACATGCCTCGCAGAGAGCAAAAAAAAAACATTTCAACTTGGTCTATCAAATACAAAGGTTATTTACAAATCAAGCATCTGACTTTGGAATCTTTTAAGTATGCCAGTTGTTTTAAATATAAAGTATGCTGATGAAGGGAAGTTGACCCTGGTTTCTTTTGAGTGGTAGTTACAGTAATTTTGAAAATAAATTGAAACAATGAATGGTTGGTGCTCTGCAAGTGACACTTTCAGCGTACATTTTGCAAAATCTATTAAAATATATATGCCACAAATAAATAGGTTTCAAGGAAGTTCAGATAATCTGTTAACTGAAGATAGGACTACTTGGCACAGAGCAAATATCAAATTAACAACTTGATCATAGGGTTGGATAAACAAAGATAGTGCTGCCTTTATAAGCTAAGGGCTGTGCACTGGTCGATAACTAAGTTACTTGGGAATTAGACCTGTCTTACAATAAAGGCAAATACAAATCAGATCAGAATTTTTATTGCATTAAAGACATTGTACAGCAAAACACAAAATATAATACAAACCCAAGTCATTCAAAAAGTGGAAGAGTATACAGTAGAACCTGTCTTGAAAGACCACCCTTTCTGCCATAAAATTATGGTCTCTCGAGACAGGTGGTCTCTCATAACAGGTCATAATGCTATATAATCATTAAATTTGTGTGTTGATAATATGGTCTCTCAAGACAGTTGGTCTCACATAGCAGTGGTCTTTCAAGACAGGTTTCACTGTAATTACTAGTAACACCTGATTCTAAACAATCTTGAAGAACACTCCACTCTGCAGCAAGTAATATTAAATTTAATATTTTAAATTATTAAAATTCAAATAAACATTGATCTTAGTATCATGTAATGAATACAGTAATAAAATGGATGAATGCAATGAACACCATAGTCTATATAACTTTAGAGAGTGAATTTTTTTTATTAAAAATGGCAGTTTTGTCTTGATGAAAGCAACTGATGATATTATTGGTGCAAGACTGTTTTATTAAGCATTTATACTCTTTAGCTGCCCCTTTTCATACGGTAATTAATGTAAGATTCTTTATTTTTCAGAGGACATCAACTTCTTTTCTATAGACCTTAAGCAATTGCTCATTTATAGTCATAAAGGCTTTACCAGTGATGTACATGTTTTTGTTATCTACATTACGTTGATGTCTGTGACAGTAGAGGTTTATGCCCAATGATACTATGACATGTACATTACGTTGATGTCTGTGACAGTAGAGGTTTATGCCCAATGGTACTGTGACATGTACATTACGTTGATGTCTGTGACAGTAGAGGTTTATGCCCAATGGTACCATGATATGTACATTACGTTGATGTCTGTGACAGTAGAGGTTTATGCCCAATGGTACGATGACATGTACATTACGTTGATGTCTGTGACAGTGGAGGTTTATGCCCAATGGTACCATGACATGTACATTACGTTGATGTCTGTGACAGTAGAGGTTTATGCCCAATAATACCATGACATGTACATTACGTTGATGTCTGTGACAGTAGAGGTTTATGCCCATTGGTACTATGACATGTACATTACGTTGATGTCTGTAGAAATGGATGTTTTGCCAAATGATACTATGACATCAATATTACCCAGATGTCTGTCGAAGTTGATGTTATGCCAGATGGTACTTTAACATCTGTAAAGTGAATTTGAAAGTATCAATGATGAGAAATTTTGTTTTCAAGGAACACAGTTATAGACATTCTCTATTACAGTTTACAGTTTAAAGAGGCAGTTCAATATATTTTTGAACTTTGGCATGGAAAACTAGGTAGAAAACAACATTTTTTTTCATATGTGATATAAAGTATGGACTTTGTTTTAAAGTATGGACTTTGTTTTAATTACGCATTTGTAAGAGGCACTATAACAAAGTTCTAGTGTTTAGGTGATGTGAAACATTCGACCTTCCTTTTTTCTAAAGTTCTAGCTGTCCATGGGATTTATTTAAGTGGTAACTATGACAAAAACTATTCTTTTTCAGGTTTTTCCCATAAGAGTTACTACCCTTGTGGAAGAGGAGCAAGTGATTGGATTCCAGACACTATCAGAATAGCCCTCAGAATTCATGATCCTATGCCTAGAGTCACTAGTATGTGTGGTCATAATTAGGACCCAGCATCCTACACAATCTAATGCCAGGAGACACCACTTTGTGTGGCCATAATTAAGACCCAGCATCATGCATGATTTCATACCAAGAGACACTACTGTGTGTGGTCATAATTAGAACCCAACATCATGCATGATTTCATGCCAAGAGTCACTAGTATGTGTGGTCATAATTAGAACCCAACATCATGCATGATTTCATGCCAAGAGTCACTAGTATGTGTGGTCATAATTAGGACCCAACATCCTACATAATCCAGTGCCAGGAGACACCACTTTGTGTGGCCATAATTAAGACCCAGCATCATGCATCATTTCATGCCAAGAGACACTACTGTGTGTGGTCATAATTAGAACCCAGCATCATGCATGATTCCATACCAAGAGACACTACTGTGTGTGGTCGTAATTAGAACCCAGCATCATGCATGATTTCATGCCAAGAGTCACTAGTATGTGTGGTCATAATTAGAACCCAGCATCATGCATGATTTCATGCCAAGAGTCACTAGTATGTGTGGTCATAATTAGAACCCAGCATCATGCATGATTTCATGCCAAGAGTCACTAGTATGTGTGGTCATAATTAGGACCCAACATCCTACATAATCCAATGCCAGGAGACACCACTTTGTGTGGCCATAATTAAGACCCAGCATCATGCATCATTTCATGCCAAGAGACACTACTGTGTGTGGTCATAATTAGAACCCGGCATCATGCATGATTCCATACCAAGAGACACTACTGTGTGTGGTCGTAATTAGAACCCAACATCATGCATGATTCCATACCAAGAGACACTACTGAATATGGCTATAATTAGGACCCAACATCATGCATAATCCCGTACCAAGAGATGCTACTGTGTAGGGCCATAATTAAGACCCAGTATTGTGCATAATCTAAAGCTTAGAGATTCTACTGTATTTGGCCATATTTAGGACCCAGCATTTTGTATAAACCCATGTCAAGCAACACTACTGTCTGTGGCTATACATAGGGCCCAGCATCATGCATAATTGACCTATCACCACTTGTCAATCATGTTGATCAATTAACCAATCAGTGAGCGTAAATTAGACACACCTCCAGGCATTGCTTATGGCTGCTATTTTACTCCGAGAAGCTGCTTGTGGCAATAATGAATTATGATAAATATTTACAAATTTTGCAATGATTTATTGATTTCTCAATTGACAATGGTGAAAAGCAGTCAGTGAGAACCTTGTAATTCCAACAGTCAATATCCATATCATATAAATTGAGGAATTAGATTTATTCCTTTGCCGACACATGGACGAAACTTGACGGATAAAGATTTGTGGTCGCATGTACGATTAGCTGAACATAGACAAAGTTGATAGCAATTGCAACATGTTTGTTTGCATAAAAATATATAGAAAGGTATGTCCCGTCAATAGCTTGAAGAAAAAAAATATATTGAAATTGAAAAATATATGTAAAAATAAATGATTCTATAATATGGGTGGAGACCCCCCCCCAAACTTTCGGGTTTTGATGTATATTATTTTTTCTTGTATAAGGAAGCACTGAACTCCAGACTGCATTGTTTTAAAGTTTGAAAATGCACACTTGAATGTTGTCTTGTCCCAAAAATAATGATTTATCGTCTCGATCTTTCAGGTACTTGAGTGACTCTTTACTTTTGCACTGGTCTGAAGGAGGGATAGGGATACACAAATGCAATTAATAATAAAGAAACACAAAAACAATGGTTTTAGATAAATATCTTCTGATATATTAAGCATGCATTTAGATGTTTGCATCAACAGACGTCATTGATCAAAATTCCAACATAGTAGAACTTTACAATTATTATGTACAACAGTATACTTCTAAACAGTAATTATATTACGATTTTGTCATTAATTTTTAATTTATCTACTTCTAAGGCATCATAAATATAAGTCAGATAAAATTAATGATAAGATTATATACTAAATACATTAACATCTTTTGGAGTAAATTTCCTTTTATGTCAATAAGTTCTCAAGCAGCTCTAAAATTGATTTTTATTATTTACTGAACTCAAACACTTAGGTTATTACTATACAGATTTGAACTACATATATAAATATTGTCTACTGCAGTATAATTTATGAAACTTTGAAATTTTATATTTTTAAGAACAATACAAATCACTTTTAATAAGCATATCATTTAAACTGAAACTTTATTTTGGCTAAATACTGCATGTTTGTCAAAGGTTAACAAGTCATCTTGATATGTGATTTGATAGGCAGAGTGATCTATCATCTCGCGTAAGGTCAATCCCATACCAAGAACACTACTGTATGTGGCCATAATTAGGATCCAGCATTGTGATGTAGACGCTCAGTAAATTGAGAAAACCATTACATGGTTATGTTACTGATCATGTCAGTGTACAAACAGTGAGCAGAAACACAAACCAATTATAGTGTTGTCTGGAGATTGTTCCTATTATCTATCAAAAACGGTGAATGCTGTAATATTTTGAAATAATTATGCTGGGAAGCTTTCAAATATATTCCTTGAATTGTGTTTTGATTTTCAGTTAATAATGATTAATTTTTATGAACACGTTTTATTGCAGTCATCCTATATATTGTATCACTACATTATAGATATATTCAGCATCTCTAGCTTAGATTTTATATTTGGTCTTTAGTAGACCAAAAACAAAAACTATTAGCCCCAAAGAAAGCAAACAATGACCCTGTTTAAAGATTAAATTTTGTTTCAAACACACCCAGTTAAAATTCATGGATCAAATTTGCTAAAATTTATCCACACCAAATAAACCATATATGTATGTATTTATGTTGTCAGATTTGTATAATAGACTATAGGTTTTGGCATATTTGTATAAGAAACTAGAGCTATATTTGTATACAGTGTAGTTATATTTGTATAATGGACGATTAAGTATATTTGTTTAATAGGTTAGAGGTGTATTTGTATATTTGTATAAAAGACTTTTGATGACTATTATGTTTGTCCATTGGCATTGTGCTGATAATCTGAATTAATGTGCACAAATTGTGCTGCATAGAAATATCTTGCTTGGAGGAAATAAAAGAAAAAGTGGATATTTTTGTATAATGAGGTATCTTTTTTTACCACTGGATTAGTTTTATGAGTATAATTCTTAGGTGGGTTTTTTTGGTGAGTGGGGTTGCACAGCTGGCCACAAGACCAAGTCAGCTTACGGTATGGCCCAGTGGCTGTCGTGTTTCATCTGTCATATGTCTGCCAATCAACAATTGCTTGTTATCACTCTGAAGTCCATGTTTTGGATCCATTTTAAATCAAACTTGGAATATTTATTTCATCATCAAAATCCTTAACGTGTTCTGTAATGAGCAAGATCCATGCATATTAATGGGAGTTGTCTTGCATCATATTGGTTGGCTTTGTTACTACAATGGAGGCCATATTTCCGATCCAGTTTTGATCAGACTTGGAATATGTTCTTATATCATTAAGGTCTCATAATGAGAAACCCAGAATTTCAATCAGCTTTGCCCAATTAAACCAGGTTTTGTGTATGTGCCTGTGATGCACACAAATAACCATATTTTATAGAATTGTTGGGATGAATTTGCTGTGTTGTGCATAAAAACCAGGTAGTTATTGTTTGTGCATTTCAGTTGTGCACCAGTAACCTCACTGTCGAACAAAACTTAAAAGTCACTCGCACCTTAAAATAGTAATACTAGATTAAAATGCCTGATTTGTTGGGGGGTTTTTTTATTTTGTGTCATCACATGTATATTTCATTTTGTTATGGTATTTCATATATTAAGTGTTATTAGTTAAACACAAGCTTTGATTTATATTTGGTATCAGTATTACCTAGAATCCAGTATGCTTTTCTAATGAACCACTTCCAGATTTAATTACTGGCCTCAATCTAAATATCTGGACCCTCCAATTTTACAAATGCTAACCAAAAGAATTTTCTGGTCACAAAACAAAATTAAAAACATCAACTAAACAACAGATTCCAGATTTTCTGAATCTTGTGAATCACCACATTTCATTTTGTTCACAATTGAGGGCATACTCGTTTAGTAGGAGTGTAACAATAAACTTATGCCTCGTATCAATTCAGTTCACAATAAACATCCTATGATACAATACATTTTCAATACAATATCTTTAAAAGGCCTGTCAGTGGTAGATGATGACCATTTATGAGTGGTGATATATTGGTTATATTTCTAGTATGCAGATTACAGACATGGGCTTGGTGTCTATTTATATGCCATTCTCATCCTTTACAAGATAACAAAAATGCTTTCCAACAGACCATCTGTTAGCTGTCAGTGATTTTAATTCAACCTTTTAGGTCATTTCAAGCTGCTCAATTTAATCAGATGCATGGCTTAGCCACCATTTTCTTTTAAGCGATGAGAGGACATCATTCCTTACAGCGGGACTTCACTTGCATATTAAGCAGGCGCGATCATGGCCATTTCAAGCAGTAGCATGGGGAAATGGTCTGGCATTCCTTAAAGATATGATAGTAAGCCAAACTTTGGACAGGCGTACAAAGTCGAACGCGTAAGCTGAACATCTGTACCAAATTTATCACGCTATGCAAAATGTAGTTTGAAATATTATTATTGATTCTTAAATAGGCCGCGCGAGAAAGGAGAGAAGTGTCCTCTCTTGTATTATTTTTTGGGTATGACTAAAATGCGACAAGTTACTAAATGTTGTGAAAAGTTACAGAAAGTTATGAAAAGTTAGAAAATATTTACGAAAGTTATAAAATCCTATGAAAAGTTACAATAACTTAACGAAAAGTTACAAACGTTGGGAAAAGTTACAAAAAAATTAATGTAGGCCAAGACGAGAAAAGCTGCCTTGAAATGATTATTTAAGCCTTTTTTTTTTTTTTTTCTCAAAAGCTATGCATGTAAAATTACATTACCGGTTAACCTTACGAAGGATTTCCTTTATTTGATAATGGTTACTAAGAAAATTTGTTTTCACAACTACTACGAAAAGTTAATATCGTAACCGAAATCCAAATTTCGGCCGCTAAATGTTCCAACAATTTCGTTTCTGCACAATTTCTATTAAAACAAGTAAGTAATATCAAAGGTTTTCGTTATCTTCTTTGCATTAGTTTATATTTTCGAAACTGCAATAAAAACTTAATTATGGCTTCGAAAACTAAGTAAGAAGGGCTGCAAAAAGTGCTTCAGAAATCTTTATTTTGTCGATTTCTTTCAAAACAGCATATTATTTTAAAATGAAACGTGAGTAATTAAAAACTATGTAAAATAATGTCTTTTGCTTTTGTTTTTTATTGTTTCGGTTATATATTTTCTTTTTCCTTTTGACGTCGTTATTAATGGTAGTGATGTGTTTGTTCTGCTGTTGTTTACGAGCGTCCATGCACCATATTTTGTTGCTATTTTGCCCGAACACTAGATAAACGTCATCAGAGTATTATGTGATGACAGTAGGCACAAAACATGGCTATATAACTATCTTATATCGACTGCACTTAAGAGTTTGCGTTTCGCACTTGGCGTTTTTGATGGTGTTCTAGACCTTTCTGCCCGCTTCCTTCTAATTTGGTTAGGTTTTCGACCTGCAGAAGGAGTTCTGGTTGCGGTTCCTCTGCCATCCATTGAGTAAATCTTCCTTGGATGGTCTTTACCGCAGTCAGTGAGGAATATTTTTGTTCTTTTATCTTGTTATTCTTCCGTCATTCTAGACCTGTGATCAACGTCGACAAGGTGGTGCAAATTTCTTTCGCTGAGGCGATAATGACCCATGTTTCTCGGAGAACGACATCTCTCTTCCTGCTCACCGGTCACTTATTGCTGAAGCAGTTTGACACATTTTGGTAATTCAGCTAGCTTCCATTTTGTGGCTGATTTTAGGATGTGATTTGCATATGGAGTTGTTGTTTGTCCATGTGCTTGTAATTTTGCCGTTGTTGACCGGGTCATTGACGTGATTTTTGAGCATTGGATACATTTTGTGTCAAAGTAGGTGCGGAAATTTCTTTCGGTGGCATGCGATCCTTTGTAATCGATGACGGAACGTGATACTTTTAGTCTTTCTTGGTGGGTCTCTACGTCTGTTTTTTTTCTTTCTAAAAGACCATTTGAAAGAAAACACTAAATCAAGCACTTCCTGACGATCTTTTAAAGGATACCAAACTGTCTCTTCCGTGTGTCTGTTTGCGCTCAGCTTTAGATGGCGAGTACAAAGAACAGGTGTGCTACCAGGCAAACAGCGCTTTATAGCACATTTGAATGCCAGTTCCTCATCTGTGCCAATTGTCAGTAACTCCAGCTGGTTATCTGTCAAGTTGTCAGAGACGTCATGGAAGAATGCAGAATAGGCCTTGATGCCGGAGTTGGTATGGATGAAAGTTGGCTGAACACAATCGGAAGGTTATCTGTATGTCGTCTTTTAACTGACAGGTCTTTGAATACTTCTCAGAGTCACATGAAGATCACCGAGGTTGTAGGCCTTGTCCATTCCAAGAAAGCTACCGTCTACAATGCAGCAGAATCTCTTAATGTCGTGATATGTTGTTCGGTGTAAAGAATCACGACTGGGTGTTGTAAGCAATTCATGTTTTAGAGTTTGGACAAATTTGCTTGTTTTGGTCATTTCTTCTACGCAAACAATATGGTCGGCGATGTTGCCTGATTTGAATGGGCTACGCGTTGTTCTTGCTATTGAATGCTTAATATTTCGGAGTTGTTTCTTACTTCTTGGATGCTGGTAATCGTCAGTTGTTTCAGAATTTACCATTCTTTCTTCTTCCTTCACCCCTTTATGCTCTAGTTCCTTTGTTAATTTTTCTCTAACGAAAGGCATTGTTCTAATGTAAGTGACGTGTTTTGACGGATGTTTAACGGATGCATGATAAGTTCCGGATGAGAATGTTCCAGTGTATTCGGCAAGCGCGATGTTGGTTGGAATTTTAGGAAGAAGATTACCAGCTTTCTGGAACCATGTTATCCGGCGCTTGAACTGATCAGGTCATGACGGAGAGCTCTTTACAGTTTGATACATTCTGTGAACGTGTATGAGTTCGTTTGCTAATGGTTTTCGATATATATATATATATATATATATATATATATATATATATATATATATATATATATATAATTTTAAATGAACTTCTCGCCATCGAAGATAAAGTTTAGTAACTTTTCGCAATATTTTTGTAACTTTTTTTTGCAACTTTTCGTAACTTTTCACATTTTAGTCATACGGTTATTTTATACTATATGTACGAGCTCCTGTGGTACTCCTTGCCAAATAAATATGTATAGGGCTGGTTTCCTGCTCCCGTCTCTCATTTGACCTTTTGCCACTAGGTCGCCTTATTGTCCTTTGTGTGCTATATGTGTATTGCTATATTGTGTGTATGCATGACGTTTATGTTAGGATGGCAAATTATATCAAATCCGTGTTTCATTAGTTGTCTAATTTTGTATTTATTAAGTAGTGAAAAATGCTAACGGAAACGACCAAAAAAAAATGAAAAGGGATGTAACTTCCATTTTATTGACTTCACTTTTTTAGCTGTTTGCATTATGTTTCAGAAGGAACAAATTTGCCTATCGCCCTTGGAGAGACATTTTTCTTTTTCTTTTTCCCCCTCAAACATAAAAAATTATAAGGAAAATAAATAAGTACTCCATGTGTGTAATTAGTGCTTGGTGTGTGCAAATGGTATATTTCTTGTCTCTCGTATTACAAGTCTCGTCGTACAAGGGCCTGTGTGTCTTACCTCTGTTTGCCCTTTTATCGACTTAACCTGTTTGGTATGGTGCAATCGCTTTATCACTAAAAATTGGCCGAAAGAAAACCCATGTATAAAAAAGATTTGTTTTACTACGATTGGATCGTGTTCTTGTTTGTACGTGTGTCTGGTTTGTTAATTTGATGGGAAAACTTACTAATAATGTGTTTTATTGTATCCAAAGTATGTGTGTTTGGTAACCTTATATTATTCTGCTAACTTGATTTCCCAAGTTTCTATATAGACTTGTCCACTTCGCGTAGCGCCATGTGGCGTAGCCCCATGGTATCCGCACCTGGTACCTCCTCAAGGGTTGCAGATCCCTGTCCACGTCTGTATTGCTTTCTTGTACCTAACGTGCTGTTATTTTCTATGTTAATGCAGTGAGTTTTCCCAGTTTATGTGGTGATGTTAATGTTGTTGTTGTTGTTGTTGTTGTGGGGCTTAACGCCATTTTTCAGCACACGATAGGCTATACATGGCGGCCAGTATTAATGGTGGAGGGAGAAACCGGGAAATCCCCGGAAAGAACCACCGACCCATGAGAAGCTACTGGCAAGCTTTCTCAC
>JAECUM010034643.1:0-48230 GCA_016617855.1 Megalonaias nervosa
TTTTTCATTACATTTTATTGTAAGGATAATATTTTTACTGGATTTGATATTTTTCCCAGTAAATGTAGTTCTGTTCATTTAGTCTAATTAGAACGCAAACGTATTGCTTTATTACTAATTATAGCTAACCTAGTTCTTAACCTAGGTTCCGATTTTGTAAACATTGAATGAAAATGATTGGTTATTACCAAGGTCATGTTCGGCCCACGTGTTAGCTAAGTTGTAAACGACCTTTCTTTTTTATTTAATTCCAGGGTGAGAATCTGATTCTTAGCTAGAGCTATTCTGGCCTACGTGTAAATTGACATTTTTTAACTGCGCTGTTCGATGATTAAGTGACCACGTGACCCATCACGCGGGTCTGAAATGACGTTTTAGTTGAGTTAAATGCTCATATCTCAGTGAAATTTTGTCAGTCGTATTCCACACCTTTAGAGCTCAAGGTGGGTTTTTTTTATGTTGATGCCAGTTGATTTAGACTTCTTCTATTTTTTGAATTTAATACTTTATATTCTCTGGAAAATATACAAGTGCTCTTCTTTATAAAAATTCTTGGACAAAGACATTTAGTGGAAATTTATTCTGGAATTCTCAACTGGAACATTATAAATTGTGATTCAACGAGGAACTGTTGCCATCAGTACGATGACCTCATCTGACGTCATAGCCTTCCATATTGGAACTTCATCGAGATTCAAACTTGGATTCAATTAGAACTGTTTAGTGATAGGACTTATATTTTGCAATTCTAGGATTAATTTTTGGATTATATTCACAAACCGTAAGTCCTATTTCATATTTTTACTTTGTTTTCTAGGGAAATAAATTATTTTGTTAAAACTTACTAAGCTTGTTGGCTTCACTCTTTTCTTTTGTTACATTTGTACGAACCTACACGTAACAATACATTGGATAGAACGTTATGAAGCTAAAATAATTCATTTTCTAACATGCTCACTCAGCCTTGTGACCTCGGAGTCAAGGTCACAGTTTACAGTATTTCTTTCTATGTCATGGGGTTTTAATGCAGTGTATGACACAATCTTGTCAGCACAACTAGTCTCACATTTTTTTGATGGTTTGTCATGAAACTTGGGAAATATTATAGTTATCACCTGAAGATGTCACTTTGCTCCCACAATTTTTATTAGAGTTATTGCCCTTTGTGTTTAGATTAATCAATGTAAATAAATTTCTTTGCTCACTTAATTTGTGTTATTCACTTTTGCAACATGGACTTGTGCAGTGTGTGACGCAATCCTGCACATATGACTTTGTTCCTGCTATTTTTATTAGAGTAAATGCTAAAAATGTATTGAAGCTTTAATGTAACGTATGACAATTTTGTTAATGGAACTTGTCACACAGTCATGTAACAGTCCCACTGTTTGTCTTGCAGTCTTTCGTAGATCACTTTGAAACATGAATCACATCTATGGTCATCATCTAAAGATGTACTTGTTGAAAAATCTTTTTACTCTCTTCAATTTTGTTAGATTTACTGCCCTTTTTGAACTGCACCTTGATGCAATGTGTGGCAGAATTGGGTCAATACAACTTGTTCCTGTAGTATTTAATGTATTGCAGTGAAACGTACATATTATGGTCATCATAAAAAGATATGCATATTTACAAATTATTGGATTTTACAAGAGTTATGTGGGGTTTTTTCACTTTAGATTCATCTTTATTATGGGGTAGGGGTGGAATGCAGAAGAGTCTGGATATATTTATGTGATCAAATTACTCACCATTCCTCCTAACAAAATTTCTAACCTTGTAAGTGCCATACCCATACGTAGAGGCAGAAACCTATCGATTTGTGGGCTGCTAGATCTGAGGTCAAGGTCACTTGAAAATATAACTCTTTTTTTGTATGTTAAGTCCGGTTTCAAACATTTTTTACTGGTGATTCCACTATCGTGGCTAGAATCAACATTGATTACATGTACTCATACGTAGAGCCAGAAACATATCAATTATTGGCTGCTAGATCTGAAGTCAAGGTGCCTGGAGCTGAAAATATAAGTAACCTTTTTGTATGAGACATTTTTAATCAACTTTAGCAAATTAGTGATTCTACTGTCATGGTTAGAATCAACATTGATTTCATGTACCTAACGAAGACGCGTTCAGTGGAACGTATGGTAAATGATTTACTCTTCTTCTATCTTGTATCTAAAAGACTACTATCAGACTGTCAATACAAATTTAAATGCCAGAGAAAGACAATTAATCAACTAGTCAGACTTGACACATTTATTAGAGAAAGTTTTAAAAAGAAAGACCAGATGTAAGTCATCATCTATTACTTGATTAAAGTTTATGACACCGTGAGTGGAAGTATGGCATAATGAATGACCTATTCCGTCTAGTTCTAAGGACCTGAATTCCTTTTTTATGAATTTGTGGAATGATAGAAATATCTGAGTTAAGGTAGATACTACCCTCTCTGAAAGCTATCCCACGATGTGTGTGTACCCAAGGGTACACTATTGTTAGTCATTCCTTTCGACATAAAAATTAACACCACTTTGAAATCCCTTAATCTAGGAACTGATTGCTTGTTATATAGTAGGGAAGTTTTGATCTGTTATAGATATGCATGCTACTGAAATTCAATACAGATATGCATAAAGAATTCAGAAATGGTCAGAAGAAAACGGATTCAAATTTTTGAACTCTAAACCTGTTTGTTTGCACTTATGCTGATTGCCTAAAATTCATTATGACCAACGACTATCTTGACCTTTTCCTTGTCCTTGTTGCAGAGAAGACCACATTTACCTCAAGTATTCGGCATCTCACGTAGTCACCACAGCAAGGGCACCAATCTTGGTTAAAGTTTTAGAGTAAGTTGTTCTTTATGTCTAGATCTGGCTATATTTATCATTCTGGTGAGTGGGTTTTGCTAGAAATTATTATAATTATCGATATATCAATGTTTTACCCAAGAATATATCATGAACTGACTCTGTGCTGGGTTTTAGGGTCTGAAAATGTATGTAATGGAACCTTCAGAAGTAATTTTTGATGGCATTTTTTATGCCTCCATGCCACAATTCGATCTCCATGATCTACTTTTTTTCTTCGAATGATTTTTAAAATTTTCTTGTCTTCTTCATTTTGATTATAAATCTTGGACAATATTAGCGCTAGAGTTGTGAAAGGACTCTATTGAATAAGGGCCATTTTCTGCCCCCTCTCCAAATGTCTTTATATGGTGTATACTTCATGTATGAGATGGCCATTTTCTGCTCCATCTCCAGATGTGTCTATGTGATGTATACTGCACTTATCAGATGGTTAACATTTATTCTGACATTGGCTGTATTGTTCATGTGTCAGATCTCATGTGTACATGGTGTCGAAATGCTATTTTAAAAAAGACATGAAAAGTAATCATCTTTTCCATTAACTTCTCATAGATACTGCTTTACCATGAACTATTCGCTCAATTTAAAATTGCAATATGCATTTTTATTATTTTTTGGTAGGGTTATTGTAAAGCTCTATAAATAAGGTTTAATTTCTAAAGCTATTCCAAAATGATCCTCCATATTCCCAAAAAAGAATAGCTAAATTATATGTCAACTGAAAACTTTGCTAACATACATTCACAAAAAGGTACTTTACCATAAAATCAAAAACTTCTAAATGGAATATTGCTTAATGTTATTGAATATGATTGTAAATGAGACATTAACAGGGGCCTATACGTTCGCTTCTTCGCTGAATATGTTGGTTTGTTACCATCACTGGAAATGGCAAGTGTTCATTATGTATTTATGTATTTTTATCATTATACTTTCATGGCAATATACCACACACACACACACACACACACACACACACACACACTGTTCGTCGATATTAAGTTTCAATCTTCAGAAGAAAAAACATAAATACCTTGACTTCCATTCCCCTTGAGGAATCCTCTAGACAAACTATAACCGGTTTCTACACTATATATTTGTCTGCATATTAATGCGAATGCCAAGCCAATTTTAACATCCGTTACACCAACACCTTAGTACTTTTTTCATACTTTGTGAGATATGAGTCGTAAAGCGCACACGGAATGGCCTTTATTCAATACAGTCCTTTTGTACATTCAAGAATCATAAGTAGTGCTTTCCACACCATATGCTAGCTAGATCAGTATGACCCATATTTACATACAAAAAAATTCTTTTAACAAGCTGGTTGTTTTAATTTGTTGACAACGGTTGCCTCTACAGTAGCTGAGCTTTATACGTGGAAGCATCTTGAGAAATACTGCATTATAATATTATAAATAAGTCATCATGACAAATTTTTTGTAAAACATTTTATATCTGAACTTTTGTGAATATAATTCAAAAAGCCCTTAGCCAGTCGTCTCGTTTATCATACTAAATTAAGTGAGATGAAAGCTTCCTACAGTGACGGTATGTCCCTGTAAACAGACGGTTCAAAAGATGGAGACAATGCAACAGCAGCCGCTGCAACGCCTAGCGGCAAGATTTGTAATCGGTTACCAGATGAAGCCTCCTTTTTTACTGCATAGTTTGCAGCCATTCAAATCTTTAATTACATTGAAAACTCAAGAAAACAATTTTTAAAAAGCATCGTCGTTTTAGATTCCTTATCCACACAACACGCCATACAAGTCCTTAACTCTGACAATCCGTTAATATCCCAAATCTGACAAAAATATGATGTGCTCAGAAATGTTGAGAAAAGTATTATGTACTGTAGACTGTCTATTAGGGTAATGAAAGGACAAACAAAGCAGCCATAGCTACTGTGCAATCACCCGTTCTGAATGGAAGATTCTATATAGTGACTTAAAATATTATATAAATTGGTATGTTCTGTATATATGACAACATGTGTGGAACGAAAGCAAACAAACTTTAGAACATCAAGCCCATAATGATAGAAGAGTGTCAGCCTTCATATGAAGCAAATTGCAGAGCTGAGTCCACTGACAGTGGAGTACTTTCTTGTCGAGTGTACTGATCTCCTTCCGATGAGACAGATTTATTTATTTTTAATGCGAACATAATAAAGAAGATATATGACAATATACCACCCGAGAAAATACTGGACTTTTTAAAGGAACGTCTTTCATATTGTGACCCTATATTTTCACGTATATATTATATCCTTACCTTTCATCTTTCATCTCTAAAGGAGAATATCTTTAAAAACTGTTCAGCGATTTGGGTTATCTTTACATTTTATATAGTCACAACTGTGCTGGCGTGCCGTTAAGCATCATGTATACATGCTCTCATTAAGCTTCAGAGACAGACGACATTTAGGATGGGGCAGTTCCCTACTAATTCTGAGGCCGAGAGTTGAAAGGTTATGGGCACCGCAGCAAAGAGGGTATTTATTTTGTGTGTTGGTGAGGAGGTATGCCCAATAAGACAAACTTAACAGGTAGTCAATACTCGGAGACAGGCATCTCCCAACTGATTATCAAGCCCAGTGGTAAAAGGTCAATGTAACAGAAGATTCAACTGTCATTTTGGGTTCCATGTGATAAGTCAACTTTCCTCAGATTTCCCATTTCCAATTTTTATCAACTTCACAGTTACACAACATCTGATGGGGAGGAACTTCCCACACTGAGTCCGCGGTCAATAAATCAATGGTCAAGTTCACTGGACGGCAAAAAGCAAAATTATGTTAATTTTGCATATTCAATAGCTATGGACAGCTGTGAAGGGATCGGTCATTTTTCTAATGAATACTCGTGCCATTACACTTTCATTAGGTTAAATCAGATTTTATCTACTAGAATGATAGCTAGTTGTTTATTTATTTATTTATTTATTTATTTATTTATTTTTGGAGTAGGGTTATGGCCTGTGCAGTTCTGAAAATGTGGAACGCACGTCTATAGACAAGCTAAAAACCAAGGATGATGGTTGCTATAGATTCTATTATCAAATGCCCATTTCAGTACAACCATTCATGTGCAGTAAACATAATTCTTAATTCAAATGCAAATGTTAAAATATTAAATTATTTACATTGTTATTCAAATTATCGTCCAAATCTAAATTCACTGTGCAAGATTCCGTGACGTGTTGAACGAGTTGTCTCTTACTATATGCCTCTGTTTAACATACCTGTGTATTGACCGGCTACGAAACTAGTAATGTACATGAACCTGCCTTCTTATCTTGGTTTTATTGCTACCCGAGTCGAAGTTATCGCTACTTACAAAAATAAGGTATTAGTACACCGCCTTACTGTTATAGTCATGTTTAACTCTTCAAAAGGTTTCAAGGAGTTAGTGCAGGGACTAAATGGCATTTTTCAAGATCTATATGATATTTACAAACTGTGAACTTCTTCAAGTCAATTTCAAGGTGGCAAAAGCTGATATTAGATATGATGATGTTACATCCACTTTCGTCAAATACATATCGATTATATATCGGTAGATAAATACTTGTATTACAATGGGCGTCTTGTATTGGCTGTAGGTATTGACATGTTAACGTCGGGAGTGATCATCCATATCGGCAATTCGAACACACATGAATAGAACTATAATCCTTTTTAAAATGTCTAAATCCCAAAGTTTGAATTAGCATTGTTATGCTGATCTCTAACATATGCGGGAGATTAGTGTTTGTATATGCTAACCGATACTGGCAAAATAATGTACATGTCACCATTCCAGATACCATGCATTGAGTAATGAATATTAAATACAGCCCGATCGGATAGTCCGGATTTTATCAGTCAAAACGGTGTGAACAAATACCAGATACCATTCGAGAAAACAGTATTTTGTACAAAGCACGGCTGCAAAAAGGACTTTGTATAAAGACTGGCAGCATCATATTATTTTCCTTCAGTTCGTGGTTTTCTGTCAACACGATAGTATATCGATTTTGAACTAATTTTGTTGCCACATCTTGGTTTATTCGCACAGTCGAACATAGGTGGTAGGGAATGGATGGCATTTTATGTGAAACGTGTACAGAGAACAATCCAGCTCTAAGAAAATGCGTTCAGTGTAGACAGATGCTCTGTCAAAATTGCTCTGACATACATCAGAAGATGAGAATATCCAGCAATCACAACCTGGAATCATTGTCTCAACAGGATATCAGATTTCAAAGAGCCAACAAGGTGCAATTTTGCCAAAAGCATCCAAAGGAATCGTTGGTCTTTCTTTGTAGACAGTGCAGCTTGCCTTTGTGCCTCCACTGTAAGCTATCAACGCACGAAGGACACGTAACAGAAGGATTAAAGGACGCAGCGGATCCTATCAGAGAACATCTGAGTAAATTAATTCAGAAATGCAAAAGCTATTTACCTTACCTGACCAAACGGATAGCCATTATAACAGCAGCCGACAAAGAAAATGAAGTTCAAGAACAGCAAGTTGTCAACAGAATAAGAGACCAAATTGAGGCGATAAAACAAGAACTAGACAGAGTATTCGATAACCTAAAAGTTCAATTGCAGCAAGAGCAAGGAAAAAAAGATAGGGAACGTGAGATGTTGAGGACCAGCATAGCACAGTTTGCATCGGATGTTTTCTCCATTGAGAATTGGCTTGACCAATCATTTCACTGGGATTTAATCAAAGATGGAAATAGTATTCAAACACGAGTTCAGACTATGTTAGATAATTCACCTATATCTGTATTTATGACAAAATCTGTCGACTTCCAAGTAGGTCTTGTAAATAGAGACCTTTTGAGAAAAATGGTCGGATCCCTGAACGTGGCGGAAACAGGTATGCACGAGATATCGGTAACCAGACTTCTGACATTGAATGTGGGTCCCGATATGCTCGTGCGATGTTTGTGTGTAACTAAGGAAAAGAAGATAATGCTCTCCAAACTGTGGCAAAAAGGGGTGTTCATATATGATCAAGAATCTAACCTTCAAGATGAGATGTTACGTCACTCACAAGATATTGATTCCGTTGCTATGGACGATGACGGAAACGCATTTATTAGCATTCGTCACGAAAAGAAAGTCATCAAAATTGATGGTTCAAAACAAGTTTCCGTTCTCGCATTGGGATTCTATCCTCGAGGTCTTGCTATTTTAACAGATGGATCTCTTGCCATTTGTGCAGTGCAGACAGCAACCTTCCGGACATACCAGAGAAACCACTGCAACATGGTCATGATTTGTAATAAAGATGGCACCAGAAAGGGGGACATTATTTCAATTAATAACATGCCGTTGGCATATCCACATCGTATCGCACTGAACGGTCTGAATGACAACATAGTTATTGGGGACCGTTTATTGGCGTCATTCTTCATTCTTGGTAGATATGGAAACTACATCTCGACGACAAAATTAACTTCCTATCCTAATCTTACGTACAGCGTTATAACAGACATTGCTTGTGATAAATTTGGGCATATTTTTGTAGCAGACGGAAACGTGCATGATATTCATATGTTTGACTCGAAGGGAGTCTTTCTGTATACTATAGTTGGTAGAGATATACTCTGTGATCAGGTTTGTTCGATAGCTTCAGACGGCAAGACGCTCTGGGTTGGTTCAGTAGGTATGGTGCATAGATACAGATATCTTAAATGTTTTGAAAATTAGGGTTATACATACATTGACGATCATCAATCTGAGGTGGGGTATTTATCAAATTTGCCTCAACTGTGGTGTTAAAATTTATATTCACAATAAAGGCCAAAAATGTCATGCAATGTACACATGGTAAATAAATAAAGTTAATTTACACTTGAGATATGCGTCGCCAGCAACTTTTCGTATTTACAGTAAGACTTGTCTGAAAGTAAATACCTGTTTTAGCTCATTTACTGCGTCAACGAGTTGTTTCGCAGATATAAATCTTCATTCAAACTTGCGGGTCTAGCTCAGGTAACTGGGGGATTACTTTGAAATTCATTCAAGTTGTGTCTCGCATGTAAACACTTACAGGTGATACAATAATGGACTGAAATCTTAAAACCTCGAAGAATAAATTTGCAAGCACATACAAAGATATATTTGATATGCAAATGAATGTGAAAATTATACGTATACGCTAAATTCATACATACATGCTTACATACATACATACATACATACATACATACATACATACATACATACATACGGAAGGACAGGTAGATACTTCAACGCTGATACGTTTGGCTATCATAACCGTACACGGGTCTGATTTGGAGGTCAGTATGTAGATGCAATAATCGAACTAAGTTTAGCCGTAATAAGCAAAATTCGGATATAATGCACAATGTTGAAAATACTGTATTAAATCGGATATGAACTATAACCCCAGTTATTCTGCATCAGTTGCTTCAATAGTTCGCTATCCGAACTGGGCAGTTTGTCTACATGATTGACAACGACATCCACATCTCAGAAAGATGGTGGTGATAGTGGCGGATGGAATGATAACACCAAGATGTCGTAAGACTAACTGATATCAGATCTCAACTACCACCTAATCTCCCTCCCACTTTCCCACTTCATTATACACGGTTAATTTGGGGGGGGTGTGTCTCCTGACACAAGCATGTATAAATTTCGATCATTTTCATGCTTTAATGGGTGTTATTTTATGAAAATATTAATGTATTTGAACCCTCGATAATAGAACTTGCTTCGAATATCTTTTCATAAATATTCATTTATAAAGACTGTTCAGAGTATCTTGCAATGTAGTTTATTCTGTCACATCTAATTTATTCAGTCTCAACAAGCTTATTCCATCACAACAAATTTATTCCGCCACATCATGTTTATTCTGTCACATCTAGTTCATCCGTCACATAAAGTTTATTCCTTGACATCTAGGTTATTCCATCACATCTAGTTCATTCCGTCACAACAAGTTTATTCTGTCACATCTAGTTTATTCTGTCACATCTAGTTCATTCCGTCACATCAAGTTTATTCCGCCACATCTAGTTCATTCCGTCACATCTGGTTTATCCCGTCACATCAAGTTTATTATTACGTCACATCTAATTTTTTATGTCACATCTAGTACATCACGTCACATCTAATTTATTCTGAGGTAAAATTTCTATTTTCTCGCTATCAGTAAACAGAATTAAATTAGCAGGCACCTGTAAACACTGGAAAAGTTGCTTCTATCAAGAACTGTATGTCATTTGTACCTGAATGACACACATGCATGCATAAAAAGCATTATTTATATATTAAGTTAGAATAGAGGGAAACAACTTAACTTTATGTGTTCAGTGTATAATTGCTTCTTTTTCTACATTATTAATCTATTATTAACCTGCCAATCAAACGAAGACAAAAACAAATGCAGTCACGGCTTTAAGATGCAGTCGACGCGAATATGATTCTCGTACCTGCCGATAAACTGAAAGTAATATGCACCAATAACGTCTTGTTCTTTATCTGTGAAATATATGCACACCTACTAACAAATTAACATAGCTGTTAAGTATATGCACACCTACTAACAAATGAACATTCCTGTTAAGTATATGCACTTAACAAATTAGCAGCGCCCTTGTGTGATTACGAAACTGACCTCAGGGTACAGACAATATATGACTTTATTTTCTATATACGCCATATTAAGATAGCGACACCCAAAGGCCCTGCACAAAACCGTTCATGACAGTGATATGTATTTCATCTACTTTGTTCCATAACTCAGACGACGTAGAAATGGGTGTGCAGTGAGCAAAGGCCAATATCTGCTGGTTTCAAGAAACATATATAATTGGGAAGAAACTTCAACAAGCTGTAATAACTGCTACACTTCACTGTTGATTATAGTAATATCGAACTGATTTGACTGTAGTAATTGGTTTTGTAACGCAGAGACAAAACACATTTCTACAGCTGCTCTTATGGTACAGTCAGGTTTTGAAAGTAACTAAATTACATTTCATTTCAACAGCAACTATATATATATATATATATATATATATATATATATATATATATATATATATATATATATATATATATATATATATATATCATAGGCACACATCATCAGTTGTGGATTGTGAAAACTAATTAACAGGATAACTGGATCGCTTGGAGTTGGAAATTTCACGCTCAATCCGAAGCGATAGTGCAAATGGAGGTTAAATAGAACCCATTCTCCAAGTATAAAAGTCGTTTTATGGCGGCTGCCAGAGACGTTGGACATTTCAGATAGGCCTCCGAAGCCTTTGCCTTGAGAAAATGAATGAGATGTCATGAAAAAGACCACAAGTTAGGATATACAATAAGTAAATTAATTTTGTTGATTCGTGTTTGTTAAGTCTATGGAAAAAACTAATTTATCACCCACCCCAGCTCTCTCTCTCTCTCTCTCTCTCTCTCTCTCTCTCTCTCTCTCTCTCTCGTTTGATTCCTAACGTGCAGAGTTTAATCATGGGCTCGAGTGTGAAGCCGTCGCAAAATTCACGGAGTTAGAACCTGATGTCAGTAGTATAGCAATTTGTCATCGGCTTTAATGGGAATTAATATTACGACAATGGCTTAATATTTGTGGGTCGATATGGGGTCTAACGGAAACAAACATTACGCCTTTAGTCCGTGGTTAGGTTTATAATCTGTATGTATGTGTTTGAGTGGTGAAGGAGAGAGGGGGCCCTATGTCCTGAAACAAGAAGTTAACAGTTGTGTTATAATTTGTTTAGTTTATTTGTGAATCTATGGTTTTAAACGGGAGTTTAACAGTAGTATATTTTTCTTCTCGGACCCTTAACGAGAAATATAATGTTAAAAATGTTCTTACGTTTAACATTATGAACCTCAGTCGCCTCTTGGTTAACATGTAGATCTATATGCTGAAAAAGATACCATAATGTTAAAAATGTCCATGGGATTAACATACACTTTGAATTACTAGCACCCAGTTATGTAATATCCATTACCCCACATTTAAAACCCATCACACCACATTTACTATCCAACACACCGTTTGGAGTGACCAATACCTAACTTTTACTATTCGCCATTCCGTTTGGAATGACCAGTACTTCACATTTAATATTCGCCATACTGTTTGGAGTGACCAATACCTCACGTTTACTATTCGCCATGCTGTTTGGAGTGTCTAACGCTCACTCATCTACTGACCACAACCACAAAGTGTAAGATGTTAAAGAAGGTGTATAAACTAGAATGTGAATCCTTTATAAACTAAACCAACTTCTCTATCATCCTATAACTTCCCTATTATCCACTTATAAACAAAGTAAAACCCTGTAACTTTCAAACCATCCCTATTAAACAAACTAGCACACCCCACCATACTTATAATCCGTATAACACTAGCAGTGGAGTGCACGGATAGAATAAAGGATAGGAATATACACAAACACACACATACATACTTACACACAATTATACATGGTATGAAAGAAGAAAAAGACCAGGGGTGCTCACACATAGACAAATATACACTCACTATCGAACATGGAGTGAAAGAAGGGAAAGAGTAGGAGCGAGTGCAGCCTCATTAATAAATCAATATGGAGTGAAAGAAGAGAAAATATTAGAAATGATTACACACATACACAAACAAGGCCCTATGTGGACATTAAACAAGATAGAGTGAAAGAAGAGAAAAGATTATAAATGCTTACACACATACACAAATATAACCCTACGTTGACACTAAACAAGATGGAGTGAAAGAAGAGAAAATATTATGGGCGCTTACACACACACACACACACACACACACACAAATTGCTTTCCATTGACATTGGGGTCGTTCACATATGACATCACGCAGTGAGGGAGGAGGGGGTCAAAATTTTGTGACGAAGTTTGACGAGGGGGGGTGAAGAAATGTGACGTCACAATAAATATGAGTGTGGAACGCTTCTTTCAAAATAATGTCAGAACAAAAATGATCTTGTGACCTGCATCCTCGGTCCATTTTTATCCACAATAGATAACAACTCTCTCGTGAACGACTTATATTAATATTGCTATCTCAAATGAAATATTGGGTAATTGTTATAACCTTTAAATGGTTTAAACTGTTGTTTATTTAGTTATGTAATTCTTTTTTAATATAATGTAATACACACTTTAAAAACAAAATGTAGACTAAATAAAATGCAGGCCTACTGGTGATTAAACTTAAATATTAGAAACGTAAAACAATAGGCTAACAAGTTATCACCATCCTGACAACAGTCCGACGAGATCAAAGACACACGAGTTTAGCAAGTTGAAAGACAGTATTCGGTCTTCAGTGAACGTTTAATCTTTTAATATTTTTATGTGGAAAAAACAACAAATACAATTAGTTGAGTAGCGCCAAGGTTGGGCCCTGTGTCGCGCTGGGACGCCGCAAATTAAAGGGAATAAGTATATCAAATGTTAGCTTTTTTCTTTCTTTTTATTGAAAACGTTTTGTTGATACCACCGAAGTACTAGATTATAAACGGTCCTACTAGTACAAAGAATCTTTGAAATTTGGTGAAATTTTAAAAAAAAAAAAAAGCAGTCTAAAAAGGACAGGATGAGGGGAGAGAAGAACTTTGAGGACTGAGCCAGCATACGGCACTAGTAACATTTACGCTATTGAAACCATACGACGTAAGATGTCCAGTGTTACATTAGTTTTAATTTTCATGACTTTTCGGCAGCCGATAGCAATGGAAAAATATAAATTATATCAGTCTTTATTTAACGCATATGTGCTAGCATATCCTACAAAACCAAAAAGATGTGCCATGATGAACTTATTATAATGTGGAATAGTATCAAGAATGACATAAATTTGGCTGAAAAAGCTAACCATATGTTTCAAGAGCTCAAGGCGATCTCCGTTACAAAAAAGGATCACTTTTTAACTTTTGGACAAAACAAGTACCATCAGTTTCCAAAAAAGTTTCTATTTAGGATAATTTAGAGTCCAATAAATAACCGACTGATGTTTTGAATATCATTACTTCTGAAACATTTCCTTCTACAAGCCATTTGGCTACTCCGAGAAATCCTACCGTTCAATTACAATTAAAGTCCCAAATTGATGTGATACATTTTGACCTCGTTGGTTGTATGATCGGCAGAAACAAGGACTACTTTCAAATGAGCAGAACTTAGAGTTAAAAGATAAACAAAAAAGAAAAACTGAGTTGGAAAAGAAACTAAAGAGGAAGAGTGATGATCAAAGAAGATCCCAGAAAGCAAGGAATTTGAAAAAAATCAAAACTGAATACTTTATTGGAAGATAAATCCTGCACTGCGCACAAAACTGAATATCAGGGCCAGATGAGGTACACCAAAAATCGAAGAGTATCAACCATTGCTTTTGCAAACTTTAGTGGATATCGCAATGCATGGTTCAGCTTCTCATGCAAAAAGGCAGTTCGAAGTCTACAGAAGTATGAAAACATTAAATCAATTAACAGAGCATTTTAAAAATATGGCTTCAATATAAGTCGAAGTGGACTATACCTTCGTCTACTTCCTAAGCGTAGTTCGTCGTCAGAAGATACGCGTCATGTAACCACTGTCCCAGTAAAGTTAATTAGAGCGCAAAATGATTGTCACACTAAACATATTGATAGCCAGTTTTGCACAGCTACAATAAGACATTTGAAAGAACTGTCTTCCATGCTTGGACCGGATGATGTTTGTTTTATCAGCCAGGACTATAAATGTCGCGTCCCAAATAGTCTGGTCGCTGCCAATAAGCAGAGTCCACTGCTAATGCACGTTGAGTATAAAGTAAGCCTTCCTGACCATGACTGGGTAGTTGCTGCCCGGCACAAGCTTATACCCTCGGTGTATGCCGGCATTGAGATCCATCGCAACGGTCATGGAAACAGAGACGTTGTTGACATTTTTGACCCAACGTTTATAGCCATCCGATCTGGAAAACGCTCCTCATCAACATCACTCAGCCATGGATTTGACTTTGAAAAGTTGCTGTGTCTGACAGAGTTCGATACCATAACCAGGACTGGTATTGATAATTTGGTCAAGCCGATTCTCGTGTTTACTGTTGATGGTGGGCCGGATGAAAACCCACGGTATCAAAAAGTCATTAAGGTTGCCATCCACCATTACTTGAAACATGATCTTGACTCTGTCTTCGTTGCAACAAATGCTCCGGGACGAAGTGCATTTAACAGACTGTAGAGAAAGATGGCGCCACTCAGGAGGGAATTGAGTGGATTAATATTACCTCATGACAACTGTGGCAGGCATTTAGACGAACGAGGTACATCTTCGCTAGCTAAGGTTCCGATAACACTATCTACACCTTGGCATATCGAGCAGATATTTCTGAGCTTCAGGTCTGTGAATTTCATTGAATGCGGCGGCAAGCTACCACATCCAATCAAAATCAGGTTGTTCAAATTTGAACACTGTTCCTGCGTGATCGTGACAAGGGGAGCACACAACTTGAATGGACTGATAAATAAGCAATTTTCCAGTGTTGGTCCGTGTTTGCACAAATACCTTTCATTCAAATACACCTGTAATGGCTTCCCTGTGGTACATAGTCATACTTTAGATGTTAAACGTACAAAGTATCCTTTTTAGGTCAATTGCAACCATCATTTTCGGCGGATGTACAATGCACCACGCTATTGGTTAGCTGGCATTATATACTAAGGGAGGGAACACATGACATCCAATAGATGTCGCTTGGACAAAGCACCAATATAGCTGTTCGATCCGCCAAGCTTTAGATAGGATTATCGGAACCTTGGCTAGGGAATATGAACGAGGTAAGAAAATTTACACTGAGCTAGAGAAGAAAAACTTTGAATTTGCCGGATAAACGTTGGCCGAAATATGGTCACAGTTGACTGCAGACAATTACCCAACCTGAGTATATGGATCCATTAAATTCAGAGCCCATGGAACAGGATATATTGTATAGAGATCAAAACTGGTGTGACACCCATGTCCGCTCTAGCCAATACTTGCTTCAGATTGTAAAGTGTGACGACAACATGTGCTGTTCGAAAGCACGAAGCTCATACTTCAGCAAGATAAAAGACAGATTTCTTCTTCTTCCTTTACCACTTGTTCAAACATGTGAAGGGTTTAAAGTTCCAGAACGAGCAACAGATGGAGCCTTGCACAAATTTCCATCCTTATTTGCAACTCAAAGTCTCAAAACGGAAGACATTCTACCTCGGTCAGCAAACACATTTCGGACAATTCCCTGCGATCTTTGTTGCCCTTCACTTCGATCTGTGCTGAATGAGAGAATTTGCAAGATATGCCACGTATACTTTTCAGCTCTCTGGTCATGCTGGGCAGTCACTCAGTCCTTCACAAACAAAATCGAAACGCATCAGACCAATGAGAGTCGCTGCCTGAAGGCAACACGAAATGATGGTCATACTAGCAAATGCAGAGAATGGAGAAAGTGTGAATTGGATTGACGAGGAGGAGCTTGATTTGGAGGGAAATATCCGTTCCAATAAACGATGTTAAAGTAGAAGCAGATGGATTTCTTGTTCGTTCAATGGAGGAGCATCTTATTTTGCCTTGGAATAATGATAACTATGAAGAGAAGAAAAATACTTCTGATTTTAAACCCTTAGAATTTTTGTTGATTTGTTGAAACTTCAATGTTAATAAGAATTGAAGTGATTGATGTGTTTAAGAATTTTATAAACTTTTAACTAGCCAAGTATTTCTTGTAAACGCCTGATTAATTAAACACTATTTTACATAAAAGATTATTGTTTTGTCTGTATAGTTAACTGATTTACATTACATTTACTTTTCAGTAATACAAAAAATTGGGGGAAAAAGGCGGGGGGGGTGCAAGAGATTTGTGACGTCACATGGAGGGGAGTCTGGGTTTTTGTGACGTAGTGTGACGGGGGGAATGGCAAAAATTGCGTGACGTCATATTTGGACGACCCCATTAAACAGGATGGAGAGAAGAACAAACACTTAAGGGCATGCACTTACTTACTTTTACAGTACAAGAAGCGTGCCAAAACATATCCGTTGTCAAATATTGTAAGGAGTCAAGTGGGGTTTAAAACTTGCAATACTGTTTTTCGTTTTTGCCGTCCAATATTTCGTTCTCTCACTAAAATGCAATATCCATTGTCGCTTAATAAACACTGGCAGAAGTTTCGCTGAAAAAAAATATCCAATATCAAGTGATTCATATTTGGTTCCCCAGTTTGTTATAAATATAAGTTTGGCCAAATAAGATTTAGTACACTGATTGACCTTTGCTTTCCCAGTACGATATGTTACCTATGAGAACATGGAAATTGTATCGAAATGCAGCCAAAACTTGGGATTTATTCCAAAATAATGACAGGTCCGATTTTATGTGTGGTGCATGATCGAAATGAACATTTTTGTTTTATAATTATTAGGAGCAAGATACATGATGATTCCTAGTCACCCTAATTTTCCTCATCTGTACTAATTTATGTGGCATGTCTTCGTCAGCTAAAAGAAAATCGACAGGAAACTGGTGATACGTGGGCTCGTCCTTTATCCCACCACTCTTTAAAGTGTCTTTGCTGAAAAACAATCGAATATATATGCTTTTACAATGGTAAAACGAAAATACGCAAGGACTATATGAGAGAAAGAACGAAAGACATTCAGTTTTTATGAAAAGAATGATAGCGGAGAAAAATTTGCATTTACTTACCAAAACGTTGCATTACCCATATTTTACAGTCCTACGACGTTTATTCCATCAGCATCCCACTGAAAAAAGTACTACTTAACTCATCCACTGTCATAATTTTTTCACCTACTTTTTGACAAACCGGACTGTTTGTGTTTGTTGTATACAGTCGGAACATCCAGACTTGCTATGGAATTTGCTATAACTGCAGCCTCACCAACGCTGTTTTGCATACCGTAACTAGCATAGGATTCATGTACAGACCGAGACAAAAGTACAGGTGTTTAATTTTATTCGGATACTTGATATTAAAATATTTTGCGTGTCTTTATGTATGTATGTATGTATGTATGTATGTATATATGTAGCAGCTATTCGTGCCAACTTAAAGTTAAATTCGAAATTTTTTAAACTGAATTGCACATAATCTAGGAAGATCCACACTTCTAAATATTGTCAATATAAAGAACAACAAAATAAAATACAAAATGTAAAAATGTTAAATTCTGTAAAATGTATACAAGATAAAACAATAAAGGTAACAAAAGTGAAATCCTTTTAAAAAAAACAGTTACGTTTGTACTAAAGAACTTAGGTGAAGAAATTTTGTACGTGTAAATTTAATCTCTGATGATTTCATAATTAACGTATCTTGCCTTATCATGAAACCTGCATTTGAATTTCTATTTAACCTAATTAAAGTCGGCACAGATTTTAGATGATCATGTAAAAGATGAGTACATTATGAATTATAATATACCGATATAGGTATTTCAACATAAATCAAATTATGGACTGGGTTCTACGAGATTATAGTGAGAGCTGGTTTGTATCTGAACCATGTTAATTGCGAAAATGTGATAAACATTTTCCAACTAGTCTACTTGACAAAACTTCATTCGAATATTTTAAGACACGAGCGAAAAGTCATGACTTTAGGATTGTCCATTGAGACCAGTCCTGCCAGATGTCGTTGAAAGTGAATAATGGTTAAACAATCAGACAACCAAACAATGAATGCAATATCTACCAATACCTAGTTCACATGTCCCTAATGGTTCGCCTCTTACACCATGACTTTGACACTTTGGATTATCCGATACAGGTTTTGTGGAGAAAAGCAAAAGTAACAAGAAAAATAGTTCTGTATAATATTTAAACTCACCAAAAATTAAAACTTAAAACAACAAATATTTTCTTTTCCAACTTCTCTGCCGTATATTTTCATTGTGTGGTACCGGAAAAAAATCTGATATGCTAATTATTGGCGAAAGGAAATTCTACGAAGGAATTCCAACATGGATACGAGGTATTGACGTCAGAGGTTATGGTAAGGGGAGCCAGCAGAATTATCGTCGGGGACGGGGGGGGGGGGCGCGGGCAAACATGTAGTGGTCAGCTATTAAGTTTTACGGATGTAGGCCAAAAACATGTTTAGAGGTGAAATCGTGGAAGAGGGGGGAGGGGGGCAAGTGCCCATCCTTCTTGTCCCTATGTGTGGGCTTCCATGGTTATGACTATTTATATTTGTTTTACTGCACGAAAAGCTACTATTTTGACGGAAATAGGAATTAATTAAAGGACGTCACTTCTCATTAGACAGCAAAAGTTTTAAAATCATTTGTAATAGGTAGTGACGTGAAATTTTTTTATGGCGCAACAGGATCTATTGCATGCTAACTTCATGACACAGACCATACGAAGCTCAGCCAGGCTAACTCTAGCAAGCAAACTGATTGGTCCAAATTCTTAAATGTGTGTTCATTCTCTCATGTATCACGTAAATCTCACTTTATGGCATATTAAAAAATAATAGAGGACAGAAAAAGGAGGCAGACAAACATAAACAAATAATGAGAAATAAATTTTACGTGTTTAATGAAGTACACTGTAAAGTGTTCCTGCAAAGAGTTGAAACCTTCGGGGAAATGTATGTACTATGTGGGATTTAACGCCATTTTTCAGCACATGATAGGCTATAAATGGCCGCCAGTACCTCTGGTGGAGAAGAATCCTGAAAAATCCCGGGAAGAACCATCGACCCACGGGAAGCTACCGGCAAGCTTTCTGACATACCCACGTTGGTACAGCTGGGACTCGAACTCTCGCTGACAGAAGTGAGATGTTTCAGTGATAAAGACGAGTACCTTAGATTGTTTTTTTAATGACCATTTGATTTATGGACCCTCTAATGCATGTTGCCTATTCCATTATTTTCACCGGGAAGATGGTATCTGTAATCTTAAGCTATAGAAATAAATGAAAACGATAAACGATATGTTCATGCAATGACGCAAAACAAATATGTAAATAGTGACCCATGTATTTAATTAGTAAACTGCCACTCAGGCTGGGTTTCATCCATTAAAATGTACATTACTTTCACGTGCTTTTTTGTGCAAATTGGTCTGAATCAAGTTTAAATTTAACAGGGTCACAAGCTCTCCGGCTAATATTGTACCTTGTGAACTGGGTTACCTCCCTTATACCACGAATTCGGCATACAAAGTTTTCCCCAGAACGTGCATTAAATCCAATAATTATTAATTCGAATATTGTCATCACAACGGATTAAAATGCAAGTAGTAACTGTTTGCAATACACACTTATGTAAGATAAGAACTTGAACTTAACATCGAGACATTTTAAAGCCCCCAATGAAATAAAACCTTTAGAATAAGATGAACCAAGACTAATCACAATATTTACCTATCGACGCTCTGTTTTTGACGAGGGTCTGGAAATCTTATAAAAAGGGAAACAACATGCACGTGAAAACTACAAATATAGATGGTAAGCTCTGCACTATTTAAGGAAGTTGTGATATTTTGAATCATTTAGGAAATAAACGTCAAGAGATCAGTATTACAAATGAGAGCCCACTTCATACCAGACACTCCCCCATCTTTTGTTCACCATTTGCCAATACCCCCCCCCCTCATTATTCACCTCGTATTAGACTTCACACGTTATAATATTCTACGGTTTATTTCTTACTGATATCTGTTATTCGCGTACCTTGGTATCGTTTTATTTTTGTTCAATAATTTATATTTAATTTTTGCTACACCACGAACCAAGATAGTGGTAGCGCACATACTTTTACTCTTGTTCGTCCATCCGTCCGTCCTTCCCTTAGTCATAAATTGGTCACATTTTGCGTTTAGGTCAGTTTTCAGGCACCGTGTAAGCTTTTTATTTGCATTGTTGATCAAAGGTGTTGTCACTGCATCACAAGGATGAATTGCAGTTTGCCAATACTTTGTGATCGCAATATGTTGTTTGGAAAGTCCGAGTATCTAATCCTGCTCTGCACAGGCATTGTCATCCTGACAACATCTTGCAATCATCCTGACATCATCATGTCATCATAATACGTCTTCAATACTTAAAATAGCACATTTTATCCTTTTTTTCCCTCCTATTTGGTTTCCTGTCATATTGTTACAGAGTGTTCATCATCTTTTGCAATACCGGTCTTTTCTACATCGGTACTAATAGTAGCGTTTAACCACTGTTTAAAGTAGTCATTATATTTCCATTAATTGTTGTTGTAACTCAGGATACTAATTTTTCTCCGTTTCAGTAACCATACCACTATGTAACCAAAAGGTATAGTCACCGCAACCAGTCTAATTTCGTTTCTTAATCTTTTATGCATTGTGGAAAACTTACTACCTAATTGTCCAACAATTAATAGGACCATTAATTTTTAAACAATTTCTGACACTTCGAAAAGACGCTGTTATGTTCCTGTGCATCTACAATACAAATCACATATAATCTGATGTTCTGATTCAATCTAGCTATTTCCTCATCTGTTTAGGATTTACTATACTGCAGAAAAAAGCAAGTCCAGCCCTTAGGTGTATCTCTGTCTGCCATATAATTCATTTTATCTACATATACTTGTAATGCTATCCAGCATTCATCAGTCCCTGAAAGCCTGGTGTAAGATTGTAATTTTCAGTCCCGTTATCTATCACGTATTTATTTGGGGAATTTTGTTTATTATTGCAGATGAAATTGAATTGTTTCATGTCTACTTTATTGTTATATGATTTGAACGTATCATCGTCAGGTAATGATGTCTTACGTATCATCGTCAGGTAATGGTGTCTTACGTCTCATCGTCAGGTAATGGTGTCTTACGTATCATCGTCAGGTAATGGTGTCTTACGTTCAGGCAACAACTTTGGCATCTGGAAATAGACGTAAATTATGTACACTGATTCGACTAATTATAATAGACGTAAATTATGTACACTGATTCGACTAATTGTCGTATATTTGTGTTTGTTAAATGGCTGAAGGAAATCACAGTCAGATCTTGCTATCTACACTGCTCAGCTTAGTTGATTCCGCAAAATTTAATGCCAAGCTGTTATCTCTTTTCGTAAACTCATCACTGACACATGTTAAAGTGGTTATCAATAAAGGTCAATAATTTGTATGTGAACAATTAGGTTTCAGTGTTGACAATATGATTGTGTTTAAAATCTGAAATCCATTATTTAGATTAAAAATTATTATGAGATAGGCTTTTCTTATGAGCATACAAAGAACGTCTACTGACTGCTTTAACATATTCACGTTCTCCTGCTGTAAAAAAAAAATTAGTATCGTTTCTTTTACACAATCTTTACGTCACATTGCCTTAGGCACCTACATTGGACTTCTTCCTCAACATACACTACTGATTGTACCATCTATGTATTTTGTGTAATTTCTACTGCTAAATGTAAAATAAAGTTCAGAAGAAAAACAAATGCATCTTTAAAATTTTCATATTTACACAGTTAAAAGTGTAATGTGTCTTGCTTCACACGTGCACTGTACAAACTCCTCTCATTTCAATTAAGTTTAATTAAATTTGTCGCCTTATTAAGTTTTTCATGAGTAACATTTTGTTGTTTACTAAAGATGCGTTTTGATGAACTTTCTTTTCTTCTCTGGTATTTAACGTTTCAGGCGTGTTTTTATTCTTCATTTTCTACTGGAACTTTTTCCGTTTTTGTCACATTCAAGAAACTCATTATCATTCAAGAAACTCTTTATCATTAAAGAAACTCATCATCATTCAAGAACCTCATTATCATTCAAGAAACTCATCATCATTCAAGAAACTCATCATCATTCAAGAACCTCATTATCATTCAAGCACTCAACGTTTCCATTCTTGATGCTACTATTTTATGAATTGTTCTTCCGCTATCATTTATTCCAATGGCCCAATAGTTTTGATTCCAAACTGTCATGTGATTCACCATATGCTTTCTGTTTCACGAGTACATACTTTTTACTTATTATTTTGGTATTCAAAATCTTTTTAATGTCATCTTTTTTGTCGCGTAAATAACTCTTGTTAAAAAGCATAATCTGTATTCCTCTCCCTTCAAGTCTTCCAGTTTTTAAACGATTGGATTATCTCAACTTAGATTCCCGATTTTAAATATTTTATTAGTCAAATTAGGAAGGTTGCCCTTGGCAAGATTGTTTTGTATTTCAAAATTCAAACCGTTTTTCCTAATACAAATCCAGGGGCTCCAAATGTATCGGTTGTCATGTCAACGAATGTATTGATCAATACATTTCATCTGTTTCCTGCTTGCTTGCTTCAAATGGAGTCATGTCTATTAATCTGAGATTAGTATGATGCAGTCAAACAATACGATTGGTAGCAGGTCAATCCAGTTTCTCGTTTTGTGAGTGAAATACTTACCACATTTTAGCCTTTAAGGTTCTGTTCAATGGTTCCATTACATATATTTTTTCTTGTCTGAGTAAGTAAAAATATTGATGCTTACCTTTTAATTTACTGGGTTTATCTGAATAAAATTTCTGGGTTTACCTGAATAAAAATACCGGGTTTATACCGGGTTTACCTGAATAAAAATACTGAAGAAGACAGGGTAATCTGCCCTGGACAAGAAATTTGTTCTTGGTACCAATGTTAAGTTTAAGAAAAAGTTTAGATTTTGGATAATAAATTATGGTGGTGGGTTCGTCAGAAAGAAATTAGAGGATTGGAACGTGGGCGTTTTTATTTTGTATCTACGAGCCAAGTGCCAGGTGAATTTGTGTGAAAGGTAGGATAGTGTCGATGTTTAGAAAACATGCAAAACAATAACCAGGTTTGTGGCCTACAGTCTTTAACTTTCCAATGTTGGTACAAACAATAGTAGGTGGCCTAGGTTTTGGGGGTCGGTCTTTTTTTTGGAAAAAAAATGTTGTATCATGTGGGGTATTATTTCTTTTAGAAATCTATTAGGGGTGGATTTTTCAAAGAAATATATTTTGATGGATAATAGAAGCATTTTGGCGGGGTTTTTTGGAAAATAATTTGTTTTGTCACTAATATTGTTTTCCTGGTTGTTGTTTTTTTTTTTTATTAAAAAAAAAAATTGGGGGATAGAAGAGCTGTTGGCCTAGGTTTTTTGTCTTAAAATTGGAGGTCACGAAAGTGAAGGGTCAAGGAAACGGATTTATATCACTACGAACAACAATTTTGAAATACAGGTATTTTAAACCAAATTCCAGGTGCGATTAATATACCTGTACAGGTTGATTTTCAAATTAATGCACCTTTCAGTTATGCCGAAGGGTCATGTAGCAGCCTTAGGGCCCGGATGAAAGGACGTCGTAAAACTTAACCGTTGCTGTAACAAATGTCTTGTCTGATTACCGTACGTGCACACAAAACAATCGTTGATTGCAACCAAAGGTTCAGATGACACCAATAGAATAGTTACATTGTGTTGAGAAATGTCCTCCTGACTGTTTCAATCAATAATCTACAAAATCAAATTTCAAGATTTTAGCAAACTGTTGAAACGAAAACTCAAAATGAGTCCAAAGCCAGACTACTTGAAAATGACAGATGATAAAATGTACTATTTATGGCAAATTTCTTGAGCACATATCCATTTACTAAAGTGATATTTTTAGTATTTGTGCCAGTATGTGGTGTCATTAATTTATCTGTTTACAAGAAACTGTCCATGTACATTTCTCATGAAAATTAGCAAGTAAATGATTAAACCGATACTATGCACCATTCGTTCGACAGGAACATCCAGATAGATAGATAGATAGAAACCCACACCTGCCCTCGCATAACGCGCCTGCAGATCTAGGTCTGTTGCAGTTTGTTAGTTGTCAGTAGAACAAACAACATAGAACCTGATCTTCCGGCGCATGTTGTTTATTGTTGGTTTCAATTTATTTGAGAATACCTACGATAGCATAGCGGAAACAGTCGAATCATACATGCTAGTAAGGAATGACTCCTTTATAAAAATACGTTACGATCCAATTCCTTTTGCAAGTGTTGTCTTAATGTCTATGTCGACCATATAAGTCTATATCTACGTAATGTCTATGTAGATCGTACAAGCGATTTGGATTTGGATTTTTAACGTAGCTTTAAAAAATTTTCAGTCATATCGCTAAGATGTCTGTCTGCAGTGTGGCAGTATATAGTGATGTCTAGCACTGGAGCATCATGCCGCAGACATGTAGCATGTCCACGGGCGCCCGCAGGACTTTTTGCAGGGGAGTCAGGATTTTTGCAGGAGGGGGCAGGATTTTTTGCAGGGGGGTCAGTCAGTCATGGCCGGGAGAGTTAGTACAATAAGCAGTCTGAAACTAAAGCTATTATTTACTAAGCGTTTTGAGCTTCATTTGCATGATTAAACTTGTCGGAATTTGTGTATATATATTTGCAGTATGATTTCGGGGGGTGGGTGAGCATGTCCTACCCAGTCACATTATCCTGACACCAGGCCAACCAGTCCTAACACTAACCTCTTAATGTTGAGGTCCTAGCGAGGCAGCTGTTAATACTATTGTTATAAGTCTTTGGTATGACTCGGCCGGGGTTCGAACCCGTGACCTCCCGCATCCGAGGCGGACGCTCTAACCACTTTGGCTACCGGAGTGCTCGATCGCGCAAGTTCATATCTCCACATTGTCTATGTCGATTATGTAAGTCTATATCTCCATAATTATTTTGAACATGAATATACAGAATGTCGGACTTCTTGTCATGGTATGGTCTTAGGTTGGGTATGCGTACTTACGTATCGGAAAATATGATAATTTTTCAGGGATAGCGATGAGGTGAAGTACAACATAATATCAAGTTAAAATTGGCTTTATTTGTTTTGTAATGACAGGGTTAGGCATGAAGTATGTAGCCAGAACAAACTGGAAAATGGAAGGGCTTAAACTGTTGTTGCAGTAAAAAAAATATGAAAGAGCTGAGTACGGTTGGTTCGAACACGCATAGAACGAAGTTGCGGTGAGTACAAAGTGATCCAGTATCAGTTGAAACGTTACGTTAACGTAATAAAATTCATAGAACCCCAGGGGTTGGGGACGGCAAAATTATTAATGAACCACTATTTTGCAAGGCCGCCTACCAGCAAATGGGAGCAGTGAAAGTGTTGTGAAATGGGATTTATCTGTTTAAAGAAATATGGAGAAAATGACATAACACTTTCACAGACACTGTGTCTCAAGGTACAATGAAGAAATATGAAAAAAATGACATAACACTTTCACATGGAGAAAAGAGTGTAACACTTCTTGCAGACACGGTGTTTCAAGGCAAAAATAAACCAGTTCCAACACCCAGACGGCGCGCGACGAGCACCACTTACAACACCCAGCCAAATAGGCAGGCGGGTGCCGATACCTGAACCAGAGATAGACGCGCGGACAGCTTTTTCACGCGTATCAGATCGATCTAATCAGTGATATCCTAAACATAATATCAGAGTATTCATGTGCATAGCCGCAGACGTCTATTTCAGCACAAGCCAGAGTGACAGGTTAAAGTACACACCCACCCACCTCCCGACTTTGTAGAGCGAAAGAGTAAAGTAGTTGAAAATCCCGTTCGCTCTGCTTTGACGTTGAAACCCTTCCACTAATCGTCTTTCAGGAGGCAAACTTAGACTAAATCCTAGCTGTAGGATTTCTTATGTTGCGTTATCAATAATATCAGTACTTCCATTATATGATATTAACACCCCATTACACAGATGTCAATCGAAGTCCACGATCCGTCACCCCAACTACCGCGTAGGTTAATAAAGTAAAACCTGGCGCCTGGGACGGTGATAGCGTCGTTGCCGTTGGCTTGTGTAAAACCATCAACATCTTGAAAGTTTTGAATTGAATCACAGCGATACAAACCAGATGCACGTATTGCCGTAAACCCACTAACTGGTGTAAGTTTGTCGGCCGTGAAGTATACGTCATTCCCCTTTTTCAAAGAAATGTCAACCTTTTTGAGCCGCGCAGGCGCTGGTGCCGCCAGCTCGTACCGATATGCATACTGGCAAGATAAGTCTTCATTATGTACGCCACTTTTCGAGTGCAGGTTGGTCACAGTCTGCCTTAAGACCCGAGGGGCAGGTGTAGACTCTACTTTTTATCTAGGCACCTCTTAGCCCCGTCCCAGCATGTCTTGCTAGTTAGATGTCTCCTCGTGTTTATAAATATTAAAATAGTGTTTTGAAATGAAATATTGTTTTCCCTTGTGCACCCGATCTTGTGTTGTTGTTTTATAATATAAGAAACTATAAAGTATATAAGTGTGAGTGTGTGATTTGGATTTTTAACTTAGCTTTAACAATTTCTCAGTCATATCGCTACGATGTCTGTAGTGTGGCAGTTTTATAGTGATGTCTAGCATTGGGGCATCATGCCGCAGACATATAGCATGATGTCCCACCCAGTCACATTATCCTGATACCAGGCCGACCACTCCAAACACTAACTTTTTAATGCTAAGCGCCTAGCGAAGCAGCTGTTAGTACCATTTTTAAGTCTTTGGTTTGACTCGGTCGGGGCTCGAACCCACGGTCTCCCGCATGCGAGGCGGACGCTGTAACCAATAGGCCACCGAAGCAGTGTTTATATAGAGAATATAAAGAATTTCGAAAATAAATTTTGTCGAGGTTGCTCTTTGTTTTATTCAGTCAGATATACGAGTTTCTTTATCCCTCTTGCGCTCTGGCTTGGGTTCGTACTTTCACTCGACGCTAATGTTGTGGTAATTTCTATAAATGGAAGAAATGGCCATGAAACGCTTGCGTCGTCAACAGCCATGAAACCAGGACAACACAGACTTATAGTGTGCCGGCAAAACGCCTACTAGTGCCTTATTACAAGGGTAACGTGACCGCCAGCACATTAACTGGTGTGGGTTTTTTTCATCTAAATTACGTTTCGAGAACTCGTGTATGCCGCCTTCACGTAATCTGAGCCAGTGCGGCTTTCCATTGGAGACAGTACGCGTGTCCCCGTAGGACTCACTACTCACAGGAATTTTAGCAATGTACTGTTTGTTTTTTTTTACCATTAAGAATATTCTCGGTTGAGCTTATCTGATCGATGTGGGCAGGGAAATTGGATGCTACAATTGGGTCTTTTCCTGGTTATAAATACGCGGATTCAAAGCATTGTCCGACTCAACAAACCCAAGCATGTAGGCTAGCGGAAAAGGAACGAAACCAATAGCGCGATACTGCCCCAACGCCCCCCACCCCCCTCGGTCGCCTCATTTTAGTCCGCAGTAAAAGACGGCTTATATTACTTTTCTGATCGTTTTTATATTGTATGACCCATCCGGACTGATAATGCTTGTTTTGCTAAAACGCACACCTTGCACAATAAATACGTTGTTCTGGGGTAGTTCAAATGTTGAACAAACCTGGTTTCTACAAAATTTCCTGGAGTGACACATGCGAATTTGAGTTTGTGCATATGTTCTAGAGCCACATCCCCAACCAGAGGATTGGTCAATATTATATACTAGTGCGAGGAGATGGTATTGCCACAAGTACTTAGCTTTAACAGCAACGCAAAATATAGCGCGTGCGGCGATTGAAACTATTGCGACACAGCGAGAACGCAAACCCACGAACTTTGCTCGACCTCGACGTTTATGTCAATAAATCTTCTTCGCTTCGGAGAAGGTTTACTTACGTATTCGGAAAGAGTGTGTTGCGCCTAGCTTCGTTGACAGCTGGTTTTCCGGAACAGTAGATGGTGAGAAGATTTTGCAAAATCAAGTCAACCTTGCCGCTTGGGTGCGCCATCACGGTTTGTGGCGTTAGCGTTCGAGACGATCTGATGGTGGAACGAGGTTCCAGAGACGGTATGCATCTGTTACCGGTTGCACGTTTACTACCACGTGACGATACTTGCTCAGATGGGGTGCCCCCTTCCAGGGCAAACATGGTGAGGCATGTCTGCAAACAGCACTGACATGAATGTGAGTGCTTTTACAATGAATTCAATGTGGATAAAAACTCGGAATAGAGACATAAGCACAGTTTCAACTAAAGCCTTGCTAAGACGTATGACAATAGCCCTGGTCACGACTACTGGCCGATTCAAGGTGTTGTATAGAACCCCAGCTTGTATGCGTTTGAGAATTAAAGAAACATGGACAGATGTACGCAAAACGGCTATGTATACTTTATGCTGGACAAGTCATAAGACGTTGCCCAAGCCGGTGGCAATCATCCTAATGAAAGCGTTTTAGTGTACTTTGTAGCAATCCCAGGTTGTAAGGGTGCAAATTTCTGTCGATCTATGAAGAGCACATTAATTTGGGCAGGTGAACGATTAATTAGATTTATGGGGACCGGCGCGTGTTTAAATCACCATAAGGCACGGATTTGTAATGACCGTGTCATGCAAGAGAACGATTCTTAATTAAACATTCGTTTATTTAACCGTCAGACAGACTGGGAGGATAGGGTTAATTTCGGTCTTGTATCGGAATTGTCAGATTTGAGATTTTCCAGAATTAGTTATTTGGGAATTTAAAGGTCACGCAGACTACAAGTTTGGCGCCTAGTTATTAAAGGCGGGAAAGATATTTAATCCGGATTGGTTACGCTAGATAAGGGGCGTGATTCCCACACGAAATCCTTGGTTTTAATATGTCCCATCACAAAAGTTTAGTCAATCTACACTTTTCTGCAAGAGAAAACAAAGGTAGGTGACTCCGAGGTCGAATTTAGAAGACATTCACTCGTAAAATAATTATCCAAGGGATCGGATGTCTGGAAAGTCAACGGACACGATTTTGGCGGTAGAAGCGAGCGAAGCTTGAAAACACAAGGTGAAATAGCTCTACGGGACGGATCCAAGTACCGACCTATCGAAGTATCTACGTATCACGTACTTACATATCCACCTTCCCACACAAAGTTCAAGGGTCGAAAGAGGCGAGACAATAGAGAGTTTGAAGAAGGGAAAAGTGGAAAGGACCAAGATGAACAGTCCCAGAACAGTTGGAGAACAGTCACAGTGAATTTGGAATGAACCAGAAATAATCAGGTCATGAAGTTGTACCAGGGCAATGACTTCGATTGTTCACTCGATTCTATGATGAACTAATTCTATCATTTAAAACAGATCGGCTATTTATATAAGTATATTTGTGTTCTGAAATTCGGTGAATGATTTATTTCAAAAAGAAGTGTATCTTCCTATTGTAATGCATTATCACGGTTGTTTCTGTAATTGATTAAATTGTTATTTTTTCCCTGTACAGGGGGCTCGTGTCATTCTGTTTTATATATCTGCTCAGGTCTCTACCTATCCCACCTATAAGTTTCACACTTTATATTGATATTTACTCGATCCGGGCAATAACACCGAAGGCGATCACCCTCTAGATAACAATAACCAAAATTCCACTACAACCTACCCCCAACAAAGCGGGGGAATACGTAACACAGGTTCACAAAGCAAAATGCTAACCTCGATATTGGGGTCAACATAGTTATTTGGTGTACGTTGGAGCAATCCAAGTTTCACAAACCGAAATTAAAACCTCGATAATGGAATTGGGATAGTTTCTTGCAAACCGGGACAAAATGACAGGCCAAGAAGAGGACGTATCCCAGTCTGTTAATAAGTGCCAGTTATTGCACAGACATGCCAAACATAAGCTAGATTACGTTCTTGGTGGTGGCCTCTACATGATTCCAATCAATGGGGATCTATAACTTGGTACCTATGAAGGATATAACAACGAGCGTCATACGTAAGACGACAACATGGCGTTAGGCACCAACATTGACGCGAATTCCCAAACATAAACATTGTTACAATAGTAAAAATATTTTGGAAACTCGATTGATGAGGGTTGAAGAGTCGTCATCCTGGATATCATGGCAAGCAGAAGGTTAAAACTGTCTTCGTTGCTGTAGACGCCTGTATTCAGTTCAGGCCATTAATATGTTTGCAGTTTCACTTCAGACATAGATATTGATTCCCTTTGAAATTGTAGATTGCTCCATATTTTCACTGAGTAATCGGTCCAGTAACAAGCATTAATTAGTTAGTATCCGATCGTATTGGGTGCGGAGGTGGCCGGATTGGCTGGTACAGGTTATCATTTTAAAGGTTTCCTAAGGGTCTGGGCCCACCTCACACACTTTCACTACACCTGCTTGGTGGTGTGCGTCCTAGAGTATTGGCAAATTAGTGGTTTCCTAACAACTTTGATGGCCCCAGCCTCCTCCCTTCGGGGCCAACTATTCGCTGAAGGTCGGTAAACAAAGTCGAAATGTTTTATCTGCATCTGCTAAAGACATAATTCAAATATCTGTTTAAAATATGTTTTGAATGTTAATGACCGACAGTTCTGCTTGTTGTAGTCGTTCTTGTCATCAGCTTTCATGTCTCTTTGTTGTTAATTTTCCTTTTGTATTTAGTTTTTATTTAAACAATTTTGTTATCTAAAAAAAAATATCATTCTAATACAAGCTTCTGAATGTTTTCTGGAGATTTTCTCCAGTTCAAATGATATCAAGAAAGACCCAGAAACTCTTTGTGGATAGGTCATTCAGTTCAAGTTAAATTTAATACCAAACAAGAGAAAAAAGAACTAAATAATCAATTATCTAATGCATTTATCGAATTCGACGCACTAATAGTACAAATAGATTGGCATGACTCATGGGGGTTTCGTGAATAATCCGTAAACATTTCATGAGTAATCTGTAAACAATTCGTTAGCTATCTGTTACCACATCAGGCACTTTAAGACACTCCTTATTTATAAGAATAGTGCAAAATAGCAAACAAATAGCACCATAGAATTAACAGCCTAAAAATTGAATAATTTTCTTTATTAACATTCAGAGCAAACATAGCTCCTAGCTATGCATGAAACATGAAAGGGCATGTTCCGATTCATGTTGTAAAAGAAAAGCTGTGCTTGGTTATGCATAAAACAAGTATATGTATGCTCCGATTCATGTTGTAAAAGGAAAACTGTCCTAACAATACATGAAAACACTACACTTAAGGATATATCCTGAATCGCTTTGCATAAGGAAAGCTGTGCCTAGCTGTGTATAAAACATGTAAGGGTATGTTCCAATTCATGTTGTAAAAGAAAAGCTGTGCTTGGCTATGCATAAAACATGTAAGGGTATGTTCCAATTCGTGTTGTAAAAGGAAAGCTGTGCCTAGTTATGCATAGAACACTATATAAGGGTATGCTCTGATTCACGTTGTAGATGGAAAGCCGTTGTGAGATACTAATAATATAGACTTAGTAAGGCAGAAAATGTATAAGCGATTTAGGACATCATGAAGGACTTGTCTGAAATCACTCTCCGATGGAAGAATGGAAATTCCATGTGACAGAAGGACGGTAAAAGTACTATTGGTCTTTACTCATCAGGTTCGGTTCTGTGGCTGAAGTGAGCAGAAAAAATGATGCGCATATAACATCGATATATACTTTTATTCAAAGTAGTATCAATACAGAATTGCAGTTTCCCCAATTAATGTCCTTGTTACACTGTAGACTCCCCAACTAATGTCCTTGCCGCATTGTAGATTCCCCAATTAATGTCCTTGTTACAGTGTAGACTCCCCAACTAATGTCCTTGTTACACTGCAGATTCCCCAAATAATGTCTGTGTTACATTGTACATTCCCCAAATAATGTCCCTGTTAAATTAGATATTGCAGATTCCCCAATTAATGTCCTTGTTACAGTGTAGATTCCCCAACTAATGTCCTTTTGCATTGCAGATTCCCCAATTAATGTCTGTGTTACATTGCAGATTCCTTAACTAATGTCTGTGTTACAATGTAGATTCCCCAACTAATTTCCTTGTTGCATTGCAGACTCCCCAACTAATGTCCTTGTTACATTGCAGATTCCCCAAATAATGTCTGTGTTACATTGTAGATTCCCCAACTATTATCTATTTTGCATTACGTAAAAAATTATACCCTTCAGCAGCATCTTTCTGAGATGAAAATCCTTTACAGGCTTAACTCGTCATATTAATATGCAAAATATACTTAATGAATATAATTACCTTGTAAAGAGACTAACTACATGTCATTTTTGTAATAATAACATTAACAACAGGGAAAATCAAGCTCGAGATAATTTGTTATGGCAAAAATAAATCATGAAATACCAACCCAAAATAAAGATCGTTTCGATTTTCATTTCTGATCGATACAAAAATAATTTGTTTACATTACCATTACATGAGTAACCATTCTCCACTCCAACTGAATGACCATCCTGACAGATGCAGTCTGTAATCGATGTTCGCGCGGTTTCATTCGTGGAAGATTTGCTTGGACAAGCTTGACACTCAGTATCTTTTGTTTCCTTGTAAAAACCTTTTGCGCATGCTGAGGAAACAAAATATCAGTTAAGTTTGTTTGTCCTGGATTAAAATCAACACGTGACGGGCTTTTTATGAGCCATAGCCTTGTCCGGTAACACATTATAGAGGTCCGCACAGTCTGGTCTAGGCAGGATTCGAACCTACACCATTATGGTTGTATGGTCGGAAGTCGGGGAGGCTAACCATTGAGCCACTACGTATCTCAATATCATGTGAAATTCAAAAGGTTGATAAAAATTACTTAAATATTAACACACTTAGCAAATCTTTTTTTAAGACGACTGACTCAAACATATGTTTCCAGAAGTCATAAAGAGGTCAGAGATATGAGGTTAAAGTTTGTAATGTAAGTCTAACTACTGTTTGCATACAGTTTTGATGGTAAAATGTCTTCTAACAATACCACTAAGAATAAAGGCTTAGTATAAAGTGTAAATCATGCCCACAGCCATGTTACAGATTATGATATCACACAGAGAGAAAATACCGAAGATGTATCTTGAAGATAGAATTCATAAAGGACGCTGTCCACAAATGTCCTCTTTTTAAGAAAAAAAACAAAAACCAAAGCAAAACAGAAGAAAAAGAAGGTAAATATGAATTACTATCACTACCACACTACTGCATGGCAAGGAGTTAGGAACATCTGAGTCATATATAGCAATTAAAGTAGAGCGAAACTGTCCTTGGCGTAAAGGGCACCTGCTTAGGAAGGACAATATTTACGAACCCATTTACTTCTTTTACTGTGCATCATTTACGTCTGTATAAAGAAGATCTCTTCATAAAGAAAAACATCTAAAGGTCCCTTTAGTGTCCTAGATGGACAGCTTCTACCATAATGTTTTATAAAAATCGCAATATATACGAAATCTCACATCGAAATGTGTGATGAATTGTATAACAATGTTCTGGCAGAAATTAAAACTACTTGTGATTTTGATTTTAGATGAAAACTTTCGTTGATAAAAATCTAAAGAATAAGGACCTAATGAATTCTAAAGGTGACTGCTATAGTTGTCACGCGAAATGATTCTTATACTGCAAAAAATAAGTAATACAAGTATACACTTAAAAATACATGCGAAACACAACTGTTCCTCCTCAAACCAACCCATTATATTCCTGTCCAGTAATCTTTAACAAGTGCTATATACTTTTGAGCGAATGTAGGTAGAGAGGGCAAGAATACTAAAAAAGCAATCATATATGCACAAATAGCATGCAACGGAAAGACGTGTTTCTTAAGCTTTCTGTCTTTTATATAAATGTCTTAGTAGTACAGACAAATGTCTATAAAGGATGGACTTGCCCTAAAACGTAACCTTAACATAAACACTGTCTAAAAAGAGCCCGACACCTATAGCGAGGCTAAGTGTACTTACGTAAACATTCATTAAAACTGTAGAGCGAATATCCGGGAAAACACTCACAGGTGTATGATCCGTCTGTGTTGATGCAGAGCTGCTGGCACGTGTTTGTGTCATTTGATTGGCATTCGTCTGTATCTAAGAAAATATTCGATATAATTTTAGGAAACAACAAGATACTCAAGGAGGTCTTTTCTGCCGATATTATATAAACAATTAACTGATGCTTTGTTTTACACAAAGGATTTGAATCCTTGTTAATGAGAACTTAAATTAAAAGAACCCTGGATAATGAAAACAGATCACTATCTCACCCATTACTTAGAAAGTTATAACTGTGGGCAGGCAATCAAATTGATGAATACAGAAAAATATTAGCTAGATGTATATCTTGAGACATGACTGCTGAACATTTTTATATTGGATCTCACTTTAGTCCCTGAAAGAGACCATGATTAGAACCACCACCATCAGCAGCAGCATCATCACTGGCACCACCTATGGTCACCTGAATGCGACGGACAATGCATTAATAAGAAACATTCCATTACTGAACAATGCAAATGAAAAGACATTAAAAAACGTGACCCCTAATTTGTTTGAAACTGGTCAATGAACTCACCACGACAAGTTTCATTATCTGTCTCGTACAGATAGCCAGCCTGGAAACAAGAACACCGAAATGATCCATGTGTATTTACACAAGCTTCATGGCACATCTGTCCTCCCTCCATGCACTCATTTATGTCTGCAAAATCCAAGTTATATATGTTACATATGACATAGGTGAATGGTTTCGTATGATAAATTCGCTTATAAATTGCAACCGTTTTAATTATTTTATATTCCTCGGAAGGGTGACAGAAAATAGCTAATTGGGATGAAGATGGTCATTAAATGTACCATACAATCAAAATTAAACGTTGCATGATCTTGAAGATTGTTTTTTCTATACTTCTACTTGAAAAATGGAATAAAATCTTGTAGATTATTTTCTATATTTCTACTTGAAAAACGAAATAAAATGGTGTAGATTATTTTCGATACTTCTACTTGAAAAATGAGATCAAATCTTGTAGATTGTTTTCTATGCTTTTACTTGAAAAATGAGATAAAATATTGCAGATTGTTTTCTGTAGTTATATTTCTATTTGAAAAAAGAGATAAAATCTCGTTAGCTCGCAAATGAGTTTACGATTAGGACAAATAATGGAAAGACAGTTTTCAACATTTAATTTATGAATAGAGGTTTATACTCGACATATGCATCGTATATATTTTTGATCTCTTATAATTAAATTAATTATTCATAGTTTGAGACACAAATTAATTTTTAAAAAAGTTCTAGCAAAGAGGAAATAATTTGCTTTCAATGAATTCACATTAAGAACGTTAATCCTTTATATCTTTTTTATTACCAATTTTTTTACTCTCTACACATATACTGTTTTTAAAGGGAAATGCGTTTGATGTTAAAGAAGTTATTCACCATTAATTAATACCCAAAAATCAATGTGTATTGTTGTTGTTGTTGTTGTTGTTATTATTATTATTATTATTATTATTATTATTATTATTATTATTATTACTAAACCTGCACAAGAAGCGAGGTCCCAGGAGAGCTTCAGACCCGGATTGTTGCATTCACATTGGTACGAACCCACTATATTTATACAAATATCTTCACACACATCCATGCCCAGGATACATTCATCAATATCTGTAACATATACTGTTTACATGATCCTAGGTTCTCGATGAAATTTAATAGCTTATAAAGACTCTCATGTAATTATATTACAGATGGCAGATAAAGACTTTCACGTAATTATCATCAAGACTTTGATGTAATTATCATAAAGACTTTCATGTAAATACCATACAGATGGCAGACAAAGACTTTGATGTAATTATCATAAAGACTTTCATGTAAATATCATAAAGATGGCAGACAAAGTCATTCATGTAAATATCATGCAGATGGCAGACAAAGACTTTCATGTAATTATTATAAAGACGTTCATGTAATTATCATAAAGACTTTCATGTAAATATCATACAAATGGCAGACAAAGACTTTCATGTAATTATCATAAAGACTTTCATGTAAATATCATACAGTTGGCCGACAAAGACTTTCATGTAATTATCATAAAGACTTCCATGTAATTATCACAAAGACTTTCATGTAAATTTCATACGGATGACAGACAAGGACTTTCATGTATTTGTCATAAAGACTTTCATGTAAATATCATATGGATGGCAGAGAAAGACTTTCATGTAATTATCATCAAGACTTTCATGTAATTATCATAAAGACTTTCAAGTAAATATCATACAGATGGCAGACAAAGACTTTCATGTAAATGTCATAAAGACTTTCATGTAACTATCATACGGATGGCAGATAAAGATTTTTATGTAATTGTCATACAGCTGGCAGACAAAGACTTTCATGTAGGTAATTATCATACAGCTGGCAGATAAAAAAAGCTTTCATGTCATTATCAAAAGACTTTCAGGTAAATGCTACAACAGATGGCAGGCAAATACTTTCATGTAAGTATCATACAGCTGGCAGACAAAGACTTTAATGTAATTATCATACAGCTGGCAGACAAAGACTTTCATGTAATTATCATACAGCTGGCAGACAAATACTTTCATGTAAGTATCATACGGCTGGCAGTTACGTTGAGGATATGTTATTTACTTGTTAGTAGACTCATATAAATAACATATTAGATGCAATAAAACATACAACTGGAAAATATGGTTACACCTATAAAATGGAGAATAATTCTCCATTTTATAGGTGTAACCATATTTTCCAGTTGTATGTTTTATTGCAGCTAATATGTTATTTATATGAGTCTACTAACAAAATATGCATGGTGAATCAATTGGATTATTTACATAATGTATAATTTTTCAGGGATATCTTGAAACGCATGAAATCGGGTTTAAATCATGGTCATGATGTTTCATTGAATGCTGCAAGAACAGCATATTTGTGCATCAGCTACAAGTCGGTGCTTGTAGTCACAATTAGTTTTGAGAATGGCTGATACACGTTGTACTTGAACTGAGTCTCCAAATGAAAGATGTTCAAAGTGTACCTACCTGCGCATGTCTGGTTGTCCTCGTTCAGTATATAGCCTCTTTCACAGACACAGTGTGCACTTCCGACGGTATTTTCACAAATTTCCGAACACTGTAGTGTGCCAGTGTAACATTCATCAATATCTATTTTAGAAAAAGATATTTGTTTCTATAAGTTGTTGTGAAATTTGGTATTTGTGTACGTTTGTTGTGTGATGCAAGAAATTATATTCAAATAAAATACAATTGCATTCTTTTTCAAGTGACACCGTTCCTGAAAGCCTAAATAAATCAATGACATAGGTCAACCTTTATAGCTTCAAACATATGACCTCAGGCAATGCCATGGAGAGTCCATAAACAAAGGATCTTTCACCAGTACTCATTTCAATATAATATGTGAAAGGAATCCAGTAATCTGTAGTCAGACTCGACAAACCAAAGATTTAGATTGTCAGACCAGTTTCATAAATTTCGATTGAAATAATCAGCGACTTAATATTATATTTATTACATAATTAAAACACTTTATTTAATGAAACGGCTAAAAAGTGTAATGAGATAACATTTAGGTCCATTTGGGATGCGTTGCCAGTCTCCTTAGGATGCTCTTATGATTTGTGACGTTTTGCAGTGTTATTATTTGTGTGATATGGAATTTTTTTAATGAAAATATTATTTGGGCATATGCAAATTCAGTTCAGTGAAGCTTGCCATTTCCTCTAGTACCTGAGTTTCAAATCATAGAAGCCTGCCATTTTCCTTAGTATTTTGTTCGAATTAAAAGAAGAGTGCCATTTCCTCTAGCACATGATTTTCAATTAAAAGAAACTTGCCATTTCCCATAGTAATTGATTTCCAATTCAAAGAAGCTTGCCATTTACCATAGTAATTGATTTCCAATTCAAAGATTTTATTTAATATTCATTCTTTGCGCTGACACTGTTCAACAGTTTTCTTTGCACCTAATAAAAATATTTTCATTACTGTCTTAACATTATATAAAACGTTATGCAGAACTACAACATTGCTGACCCATGGCTCCAAAGGATTTCAAGTAAACAGGGTGTATGGTAAGATCATAGTGAAGACATTCTTTCAACTTTTGACATTTGTGATGTATATCCGTATTCTAACGATTTAGCAGGAGGATCGGACATGATTGGCTCCGACCACGAGGAATAGAAATCCATATTGGTTTTCTGTTTTGTGTATTGTAAATGCCATGAATGACTTTATCTTGAAATTAGTGCTCACTCTTCTTGGGTCCCCTACCTTGGACCCTGTAAGGGTCAAAGTTCAGATGTACCCACATTGCAGCTACAATGACAGCTTCGAGTATTTAGCAATAAACCTTGAGTGAGTGAGTGTATTTACGTGTTCATTTATAACTTTGTGACATTTTAGTCATTATTTATTTATTATTGGAAGATATTTCTCAACTCAATTAATTAGACAATTTCTAGGAGCCGACTTCATAATGTACAGTATTCACCAGACTTTAAGACAGCATGCAATAATTTCATATAATAGACCCTCCAAAATTTCTTAAATTAGGGAATTCTCTGAATAGTTTTAGGTATATGTGTATAGGAATTTGAGAATGGAATCATTCTTTGTATTGGGTGTCTGCATCGTGTTTTATACTGCACGACGCGAATACTAATATTCGGCTTGGAAAGGCTTCCCGATGAATCATACAAATGCGAAACAAGAAATAAAAATATGAATGTTTGAAGTTAGAGCTTTGTGATGTGTGGTCATCTGGTGACTAGAGAAAAGTATTTGTAGCATTCGCGCGTTTAGAGCCTTTCAGTTGACAACGACTGTTTTCTTGAAGTCCTTGGAAATAGGTGAAACGTGGACTTTTAAGTCACTGTCACGCTAGTATTTTATTCGCTCGGTAAGACCTCCTTGCGTGTAACAATATATTTAGCCAAAACTTATATATGAAGTTTTAGTTTCAACATACATAGTTCCTGCATTGGGGTGGGGAAGGAGGAAATAAACAATACAAAGCGTGGGGACTTGCAATGACGATCCATGGAACCAGCTTTAGTTTACAAATGAACCATTTAACTGAAATATATGTAAAGTGTGTTGAGGTTTTTGACGAGAACTAGTATCAAAAATATGTAAGTTGCCAAGTTATCTTTTCAAAGCGTAGAAGTAATTTTTGGAAACCACTCACTGACATTATATCTGCCTAAACTGACTCTGTAAGGAAAAGAAATGATTTATATACATTTTAGAAGTTAGAGTATAAAACAGGACTTGTGGTTAATTTCAAACTATAAACGCGTCTAACAAGAAATAAAAAAAACTTGTGCGAATATTACCTTCACAGGAATGTCGATCTATATCCAAAGTGAACCCATCTTTACAGTCACATTGAAAAGATCCATCGGTGTTTATGCAAAGATGAGCGCAGTTCCCATTATTCGGGAGGCATTCGTTTATGTCTGAAATCAGTGGTAAAAACTAGTGCATACTTGTTTTGTTTGGTAAATGACAAATTTTGCTCCCCCAGGTATGGCTAGATCCGTTATCAAACACATTGTAAAATACACGTATTAAATTGTACCTAAATACATACTCTTCCAATACAATATTCACGACACATTTGTTACGGGCTTTTTAAAATTTCAAACGGGTTTTCATTTATTTTCATTAAAAAGATCTTCTTTTGCCTATTACCTTCCAAAATATTTGACACTTTTTTAAAATGTCATTCATATTGCAAAATAATACGACAAACTGTTAACATCTCTCAAGTTGGATGTTTTCGAAGCATTCTTTGAACAGTGAATCATTTCCGTTACTAAAAATAAATAAAATTTGGCTTTTGTACATCACTGAAGAATCTAAAATCTGGTATAAAATCCATTGGTTTTTTATAGAAGGAGTGTGCATACCTCCACAAATTTTACCGTCACTTAGCAACTGATAACCATCTGCACACAGACAATAAGCACTTCCGGGAACGTTTTCACACTTATATTTACATCCGTTGTTGTCAATGTGGCATTCATCTATATCTGAAAGACAAATTTTATTTTATATATGATAATTTAAAAACATGTTTAATATTGTGCACCTTCAATATCAATAAAATTTCACATTTATTTGTATATTTGTAAATAGATACAGATAGATGACCACAGAAAACGATTATTATCCTTGTATTCGGCAGTATTTGGTCTAATTTGACATGCCATAATGTGCTTTGTTTCCTAGTTGCAATCATTTTCAGTTATTAGACCTATTATTTCCACATTTGGCGCTGGTGATAGTTTGATGACCTCCATCTGACGTGTGTCTTTCCATTTAAAAGTCTTTTCGTTAGTTTGAAATTTATTCTTTTTCCTTTGTAACCATTCAGCAGAAATGCCGAAATTTTGTATTGTAATTATATGTAACGTTAGGCACGAATTACGTTATGCTTCGTTCCGAGCACGAGGAACAGAAATCCATATCGGTCTTTTGTTCGTGTCTTGTAAATATCATGAATGAATTTTTCTTCAAACTAATGCTGACTCTTCATTTGCAGGGGCCAAATAAATGATGCAACTACAAATGTTCTGAGAAACCAAAACGAAAATAGTTACTTATCGTTTTGAAATGTTGTGACAATTGACAACTGAAGAATATAAAAATGCAATCAAAAGTTGACCCGATGTATAGAAATAGCGAGTTCACACAAAATGGGTGTCCTGAAGAAATGACTTTCTTGACTTCTGCATACCATTGCATATTTAGTGTATACCATTGCATATTGTAGTGTATACCATTGCATATTGTAGTGCATACCATTGCATATTGTAGTGTATACCACTGCATAATGTAGTGTATAACATTGCATATTGTAGTGGATACCATTGCATATTGTAGTGTATACCATTGTATATTGTAGTGTATACCATTGCATATTGTAGTGCACACCATTGCATATTGTAGTGTATACCATTGCATATTATAGTGTCGTCTGATGTAGTGTCGTCTGATTTAGCAGTATACCCCATCTCACACACACAGTCAGATATATCGTTTGAGTATGGACTGGACGTCTGACTGTGGGGCGGACATGGTTCACACTGGTAAGAAGTGTCATTGTAATAGTGTTTGGCATCGCAATCTGCAAAGACAATGCATGACATAATTTGTTAGACATCGCAATCTGTAAAGATAATGCATGGCATAATTTGTTAGAATTTACTTTTCTTCATACGTATATGCCACAAACTACAATAACAATTGTTGAGTGCCTTTTCCTTGCTATTTTGATAAGCAGAGAAGAAAATAAGCTCTCATGTATGTATTCATCTTCTTAATATTACATTCTTTCTCAATCGGGAAAAGTTCTTCTGCATTAGTCCGTATGTAGATGACAAGCAATCAATGCAAAATACAGATTTTGAAAATTACAAGCTCTTTTATTCTAGCATATACACACGTGCATGACTGTGTTGCAAAAAAATAAAAGGGCTTATGACACAATGTTTCAAATTTTCGGGATATTTCTTTTATTATCATAGGCTTTTCCAGTCTTCTGTAGCCACAGTTTATTCACAATTTTCCATAAAGCGAGTCATGCATATAATGTTCACCGCTCATGCAATGTATTTATAAATAAATGCTAATCAACAGTAACAATCATGCATACAAAAAATACAAAGGAGATTATGAATTTAATTTTAAAGAAAACATAGTTATGATGTCGTTTATTGCAAATTTAAAATGCACACTTGTTATTTAAAAAGCAACAACAACAACTATTCTACAGTGAGTAAACATCAAAATATTGCAGTAATACATACATGTGCACGTTCGGGAATCGTTCCCCAGAACTGTGAATGGCTTGTTGCACAAACAGAAAAAAGACCCAATAGTATTTACACACTCATCTTCACAGCCGGCAGTCTGCTTCCAACATTCATCTTTATCTTAAAGAAAAACATACAGACACTGCATAAAAGTACTGTAGCAAAAAACAAACACAAAATGTATAGTTTATTTACCATATCAGTAAAAAAAAGGTGCTGCAAACAACAATCGGTACATGGGTCAATTGCAGACGATGTAAATACAAATAATAATAATAATAATAATAATAATAATAATAATAATAATTAGCATTCTTTATCCTACTGGCCAAATATTTAGGATAAAATTAAAATATGAATTAATCTGAACGAGAGCAAACTCCGATCGTTACAACAGGTTACCGAACTTGAGCACTCTCTCGTCATGCAACAAAGAAATTAGAGGTGTTCTTCAGATAACTCGACCACGTGTAGGGAATGAGATTTCAAGGTCAAACAGAAATATTCGTCCTCTAATTCACTTAACGGCCTCGTCTTACTGTCTGTAGTGTTTTAGCTACAATGTTCGGAGGTTCTGTTTGTCGTGTGACAAGTGTCAGCGGGTGGCATCCAAGACCTCCCATCGCCCAGTGCCACTAGGAACCACCCCACTGATTGACGAACCTTTCTCGAGGGTGGCGATGGACCTAGTAGGTCCGACAAAATCGACGGCAGAATGCGGTAATCGTTATATACTAACGATAGTAGATTACGCCACCCGGTACCAGGAGGCCGTGGCCTTGAAAAACATTGACTCAGTCACTGTGGCTGAGGCCTTGTTAGGAGTTTGGTCGAGAGTTGGAGTCCCGGATGAGATACTGACTGACCAGGGGACGCAGTTTGTGAGCCAGGTGATGGAAGAGGTAAATAGGTTACTATCCATTAGACACCTGACGCTTACCCCGTATCACTCGCAGTGCAATGGTTTTGTGGAGCGTTTCAATGGAACATTGAAACAGGCTCTGAAGAAGCTCTGTGACGGTCGACCCAGGGACTGGGATCGATACCTTCCAGTGATACTTTTTGCGTATCGAGAAGTACCACAGGCTAGTTTGGGTTTTTCACCTTTTGAGTTAGTCTATGGGAGGACAGTTAGCGGACCCATGGCTATGTTAAAACAGATATGGACGTATGAGCAGGCATCCGAGGAAGTACGAACAACATACCAATATGTTGCTGATCTACGCAACAAACTGGAAGAGGTTTCTAAATTGGCTCAAGAGAATCTTTGCGACGCAAGGGGACGTCAAGCCAAATTTTACAATAAAAAGACGAAGGAACGTCACTTCGAGGTGGGTGACAAAGTGTTGTTGCTGCTGCCGCTGGAGCACAACAAACTGCAAGCCTCATGGAGGGGACCATTTGTGGTAACGGAAAAAAAAGGTGGGCAGAACTACTGTATCCGGGTAGGAGATAAGGAGAAGCTGTACCACGTAAATCTCCTGAAACGTTACCGTGAAAGAGAGACACCCACAGAGTTCGTGGTTGCTACAGTTGTAACTGAAGAACCCGACGACAACGGAGGAGAGGCGGAAGTACTCCCTAGTTGTCCTTTCACGACAGAAGAAACTTACGTCGACGTTGCCCTTGACGGAACGTTAACGTCAGAGCAACGTAAGGAAGTGGAGTCGTTACTCCAAGACTACGCAAGCGTCTTGACAGAACGACCTGGCAAGACGGAGTTGGAGGAGTTCACACTAAAGCTACTGGATGAGAAGCGGGTGAAGTTGAAACCATATCCGTTACCCTATGCGAAATTGGAAACTGTCCGAAATGAAATTCAAGCTATGATAGACTTGGGAGTTATAGAACCAGCTTAGTCGGCGTATAGCTCACCTGTTGTGTTGGTGCAGATGAAAGACGGTACACACAGATTTTGCGTCGATTACAGGAAGTTGAACAGGATCACGGAATTCCAGGTAGAACTGTTACCTGATCCTGAGTCCATATTTGCCGGGGCGACCAAAGCGAAATACTTTTCGAAGATCGATCTGTCTAAGGGGTACTGGCAAATTTCAGTTCGGAAGGAAGACAGAGCAAAACTTGCTTTCGCAACTCCAGATGGGACCTACCAGTGGGTGGTCATGCCATTCGGGGTGCAGACCGCGCTGGGTGTCTTCACCCGCATGATGCGAAAATTACTGGAACCGTTAAGTGGGACTGGAGTCTCAAACTTTATGGACAATTTACTTTTAGCGACAGCGACTTTGGACGATCATATCATCTTACTGGAAAACGTTTTAGAGCGACTTCGACAAACGGGACTGACCGCCCGACCATCTAAGTGCCATATAGGGTTTAGAAAATTAACTTACCTAGGTCATACCCTCAGCGAAGACACCTTAACACCAGATAGTTCAAAGGTTGACCAACTCAGGGACGCAGCACGACCGACCACTAAGACGGAACTTCGATCTTTCTTGGGACTAGCAGGGTATTATCGTCGCTATGTTGCTAACTTCAGCGCTATTGCAAGCCCATTGACTGACTTGACTCGGAAAAAGGCTTCGACGAAAGTTATATGGACAGACGCATGTGAACGAGCATTTCAGACGTTGAAAGACAGACTGACGTCAGACGCAGTAGTGAAATTGCCTGATGTGACACGAGATTTTGTCTTACGTACTGACTCTTGTGATAGAGGTTTAGGGGCAGCACTATTATAAGAGCATGACGGAAATGTATTCCCAGTTGCCTACAGTAGCAGGAAATTGTTAACCGCAGAATGCAATTATTCAGTCTCTGAGAAAGAATGCTTGGCAATTATCTTTGGGATAACTAAATTCCAACGTTACCTGTATGGACGAAAATTTATTTTAGAAACTGACCACCAACCACTCGCATACTTAGCTCAAGCTAAGTTGACCAATGGACGATTAATGAGATGGTCATTATTTCTACAACAGTACCAAGTCCAGGTACGGTATATTAAAGGCAAGGAGAAAGTAGGGGTTTGCTGCTTAAGTAGACCAGGGACGTCTGAGGTGAAGGGTTCACCTGAGGACGTGTAAGTGTATCAGATTAGATCTCCAAAATTTTGGAGAGTAAAAATCCTCTTCAAGGAGGGAGATGTGTAAGGGTGCAAATTTCTGTTGATTTATGAAGAACACATTAAGTTGGACAGGTGAACGATTCATTAGATTTATGGAGACTGACACGTGTTTAAATAGCCGTAACGCACTGATTGGTAATGTCACTCTCTTGCGAACGGTGGTTCTTAATTGAAACTTCGTTTATTTAACTGGAAGGGATAGGGGTTAACCTCCGATCTGTATCGAAACTGTCAATTCTGAAACTTCTCAGCGATAGGTATTTGGTAATCCAGTTTGGCAGACGGACTACATTTTATTTTGGCGCCTAATTCGGGCGGGAGATATATTTAATTCGGATTGGTTATGCTGCATAAAGCGGCGTGATTCCACATGAAAATCTCAAGGTTTAAATGTGCTTTTCGAAACACTTTTAATCAGTCGACTCCATTTTCTGCAAGAGAAAAACAAAGGGAGGACTCCGGGTCGAATTTAGAAGACATTCACTCGCAATTAGGATCCAAGGGATTGGATGTCGGGAAAAATCTACGAAAACAATTCTAGCGGTAAAGCTTGAAGACACAAGGTATTTGCATCAATCTCGCGTAATTTCTTGATATCCATATGATGATTTGTTTGATTTATTAGCTTATATTTGCATGATTTATTTGGTTAGATTAGTAGATCAATTCTCTTGATATGAATACAACTGTGCGAGTTCATCTATATGAATCCGTACACTGATATCCTTTATATAAGTTTGATGAATCGTTTGAACGTATAGACTCGTTTGTTATAGGTAAATATGTATCTAGAATTTCATACCTTACTTTAGTGATATGAGTTTCGAGAATCCGTGTAAATTCTCCGATTTAGATAATGTCACATATGATAAAGACTTGAATGCATATTGACGGAAATTATTGTTGTTAAGCCATGTGAAATTATTGTTGTTAAATGTAGTGAGGTTTTATATGTGCTAGAGGCTTGAATGTGTGTATTCACTATAAACACCATGGTTGTGACATGTAAGGAATTTCATTTATTCACTTGTGTAATTAAGTCGAGGCCAGGACTGATGTCTCGAGGTAAGGTAATGTAAGCCAGTGTTGAAATAGCCATTAAGAAGTACATTAATTTTAGGGAACTAGGTTTGTTTATGGTCGGCAATGTTTAGTTAGACCAGATGTCCGTGGTATCTGTTTGAATTCCGATAGAACTTATCTGACATTAACGAGAGGAGAAAGTAATGATCTCTTCCCAGTAGGGTACCTAACGGAATACTCAGGTTACCACTTTGTTTACTTTTGCAAGGTGAGATAGCTTCACGTGACGTGCCACTGAAATATCTACGTGAAATATCTACGTGACGTACCACGTACTTACAAAATCAAAGTGACCACACGAAGTTGGAGGCCGAAAGAGGCGGGACACCTGAGAATTTGGAAAAAAGGGAAAAGTGGAAAGGACCCAGACTTACAGGCACAAAGAAGTCAAAAGAACGGTTGCAGCGAATTTGGATTGAACCAGCCATCATCAGGTTATGGATCTGTACAAGGCATTGTTTTTCGATCATTCACTCGGTTTGATGATGAATTAATTCTATCGCTTAACAGATCGGCTATTTGTATAAGCATATTTGTATTTGAAATTCGTTGAAACTTAAATCAAAAAGTGTATCTTTCTAATGTAATGCATTATCACAATTGTTTATGAATTTCATTGGTTATGAATTTTGATTAAATTTTATTGTTTTGCGTGTACGGGGGCTCGTGTCATTCTGTTCTATATATATCTGCTCAGATCTTTATCTATTCCATCTATAAGCTTCACGCTTTATATTTATATTTATTCGTTCCGGGCAAATTGCACCGTCGGCGATCACCCTCTAGAGAATAATAACCAAAACCATACAACCCACCCTAACAAAGCTGGGGGAGTTCGCAACAGCGTGTTTTCCTCACCGACTTGACATTCTAAATTCAATTCAACAATACTTGATTAATCTATAAAAACAAAATTTATTTATGTTTATATTTTATAATTTACTAGTTGTCTAAGTCATTGTGAGTGTTTTCCTCACCGACTTGACAGCCAATTTACTTCCATCTATATCAATTCACTTCAAATAAGTAGTATGCTATAGTTGAAGTGTAAAAGTCAAGCAGGTGTTTTCCTTGCAGATTTTACATTTCACATATTAAAATAATAATATAATGAACTATATAGTGCTAAGGTGTACCCTGACCTTGTGTGAAATTATCATAGACCATACTGTACCTCAAGACCATCATAGTATTCTGGCTTAGTATACAAACAACAAGACTGTCATGGTTATGAACTGACTTTATTCAATGTTTCTAAATAAATGATTCATCTTGTGTTATGGTTGAAAATAAATCAAGAGTTCGAGTTTACTCCATTCTTCTCCTCCTTAGTCAGCTGATTAAGAAACATACTCATCCCTGGTGCTGTACTCCAATGTAGTATTATCAGGACCTATCTCGGCCTTTACAATATATATATATATATATATATATATATATATATATATA